>APFE030787429.1:43157-133716 GCA_000404065.3 Pinus taeda
TTAATATTTACAAATATTAATTTTAATATTAATTACAAATATTCATAACATTAAATAATCATAGTCAATCATGGTAAAAAATGGTCAATAATTATGGTCATATTGTGATGAATATTGCCCCTTGGTCCAACATCACATTATCACAACCATGGTCATTCATGGTCAACTATGGTCCAACTATTGTGACAAAGTTTGTCTCAATATCATAATCAACCTTGGTCAACCATGGTGTGAAATCACATTGTGACAAATATTATCTCAATATGAAAATAAACCATGGCAACCATCCTCCCACGTCGCATTGTGACAAAGATTGTGTCAATAAGAAAATTAACCATGGTTAATAATGGTCAACCATGTTTATTTTATCGTTTATAATATTTATCTTAGGGTTTATATACATTGAGTTTACAATATTAAATCCTTGGGTTTAATATTATTCCCTCGAGTTTATAATCTCTTGGGATTTTACTGTTAATCCCTTGTATTTATTAGTCCCTTTGGTTTACAATATCAATTCCTTGTGTTTATTAATCTAAGGGTTCATATATTCCTAGGCTACAATATTATTCATAGGGTTTATAATATTAATCCCATGATTTAATATAAATCCCTTCAGTTTATAATCTTGGTCGACCATGGTTAACGAGTGGCCAATGCCACATTGTGAAAAATATTCTCTCAAGATGAAAATCAACCATGTTCAACTATCGTCAATGATGGTCATTCATGGTCAACCATGGCCCAATGTCACATTATAACAATGATTGTCTAAATATGAAAATCAATCATGGTAATATTAATACAATGCCTTTATTAATCCCTCAGGTTTATATTATTGATCCTAAGGTTTCTAATATTAATCATAGGGTTTAATGTTAAGCTTATTGTTTATAATATTAATGTTATGGTTTTTAGTCACTTAGGTTTATAATCCCTTGGGTTTATCATATTAATCCTTTGGGTGTATCAGTCTCACGGTTTATATTCCTAGGATTTAATATTAATACTAAGGTTTAATGTTATTCACTTGGGTTTTTAAAATTAATCACTTGGGTTTATTAATCGCATATGTTTATAATGTTAATCTTATGGGTTATAATATTAATATTAGGTTTTTCTATTTATTTTAGTGTTTATATCACTTCGGTTTATAATATTAATTCCTTGTGTTTAGTATTATTCCGATGTGTTTATAATAAGTTGGGTTTATCACTCCCTTACGTTTATGATATCAATCCCTTGGGCTTATTAATCTAAGAGTTCACATTCATAGGATATAATATTATTCACAAGATTTATAATATTAATCTTAGGGTTCAATTCAAATCTCTTGGGTTATAATCCATAGGGTTTAAAATATTTTGTCAATATGAAAATCAACCGTGGTCGATAATGGAGAACCATGTTTATTTTAGGTGCTATAATATATATCTTAGGGTTTATATACATTGTGTTTATAATATTAAATCCTTGGGTTTAATATTACTCCCTTGGATTTATAAGCCCTTGGGCATTTAGTGTTAATCCCTTGATTTTATTAGTCCCTTTGGTTTATAATATCGATCCCTTGGGTTTATTAATCTAAGAGTTAACATTCCTAGGGTAGAATATTATTCACAGGTTTTATAATATTAATCATAGGGTTTAATATAAATCTCTTCTCTTTATAATCAATTTCAACCATGGTCAATAAGGGTCCAATGTCAAATTGTGACAATGATTATCTCAATATGAAAATATACCATGTTAAGCCATCATCAATCATGTTCAACCATGGTCCAACGTGACATTGTAACAAATATTATCTTAGTATGAAAATCAACCATGGTCAACGATATTCAATCACAATCAAGCATAGTCAAATGTCGCATTGTGATAAAGATTGTCTCAACATGAAAATCAATCATGGTTAATCATGGTAAATGTTAAAATCAATCAATGGAAATTCATCATCAACCTTGGTCCAACATCACATTATGACAAATATTGTATCAATACAAAAATTGACCATGGTCAACCATCATCACCCATGGTCGAAAATGGTTAATCATTACCAACCATGGTCCAACATCACATTGTGATAAAGTTTCTATCATTATGAAACTAAACCATGGTCATCTATGGTCAGTCATGGTAAATGCTCGTTAATAGCCATGGTGACATTGTGACAGATATTGTCTCATGGTCCAACGTCACATTGTCACAATCATGGTCAACCATGGTCGACCATGGTTCAACGTTGCATTTTGACAAATATTGTCAATATGAAAATCATCCATGTTGAACCATCGTCCAAACCCAGATTATGACAAATATTCTATCAATATGGAAATAAATCATGGTAAACAATGATCCAACATCACATTGAGACAAATATTGTCTCAATATGAAAATAAACGATGGTCAGCCATGGTCAACAATATTTGTTTTACGATTTATAATATTTATCTTAGGGTTTGTATACCATGGGTTTATAATATTAATCCTTTGGGTTTTGGGTTTTTAGAATTAATCCCTTGATTTTATTAATGCCTTGGGTTTATAATATCAATCCCTTGGGTTTATTAATGCAAGGGTTCATATTCTTAGGGCGTAATATTATTGATAAGGTTTATAATATGAATCATAGGGTTTAATATAAATCCCTTGGGTTGATCAACCATTATCCAATGTCACATTGTGGAAAATATTGTCTCAGTGTCAAAATCAACCATGGTGATGTTGGCATTATGATACAAGTATTGTCCTTGATGGAAACCCTACAGGTCAACTTAGTTTTCATAAGAGGCTAAGAGGAATATTCAGAGGCAATAGGGAAGTGGTATATAGGATCAAGAAGATGGAACTAAGGTCTATTGTTCAGAATAAAGAAGTTGAAGGAAGAAGATGATGTAAGAGTAGTTTAAGAGATACACACATGTTCACTTAGTCCAAGGAGTGTATACATGGAGGTACTCAGAACAGAAATAGCATATAACATACACACACACTCCCACAGAAGGCAGAATGCATACATGTTGAAAACCATGGTTTTTGTCTCACGTATTTGGTCCAAGGTATCTTTGGACCATTATATTGACCCTAGGTATTTAGTCCGAGGTATTTGTTCCATGGTATTTGATCCAAGGTATTTCTCCTAATTGGATTTTGTCCATGGTATTGAGAAAGGCCAAAAACTATATAAAGAAGAGAGGATCATAAGACCATGAGTGCAAGTGAATAAGATTCTAAGGAATACTTCTATATGATGAATATTTTATGTTGCAGGGTTATGTTTGGGACTAGATCTGAAATATTTATGTGGACCTTGAGTTCAATATTGGATCAGGATCATGAGACTTGAAATGAATTATTCTTGAAAGATTTGATATTGGCTTAGACTAGATCTGATGTTTTGTGTCTATTTTATTCATTATCTATCATGATCTAGGTTTATTTAAAGTGTAGAATTGCAACAAAGTTCTATGTCAATATTTGCAGATTTCTACGCAGGTTCGTATCGACAAAAGAGCGTAAACATGCAGGTTATGTTCTTTCAAGTAGCATATACAAGAGAGGGGCTTGATGTTCAAAGATGACTGATCTATCACATCAGTATTACTGATTTATTGCTGCTGCTATTTTACTGTTGTCTTTCAATGAAGTATTCTTAGATATAAATGTAAATATGAATGCATAAGGAGGTCGATATTTGATTGATTCTAAGTCTTTTATTATAACATTTATATCCATTATGACTTATGGTGTATTGATAGAAAGAGCTAAGGTAGGCGATTAGCTAGGTTACAAGCTTTTGTAGAGGTTTTTCTCCATGGAAGGACACAAAGGAGGGAGCTCCACTCCCTCCTACAGGCAAGCTATGGCCAGCAGAGTTAAAAAACCAATAGATCATGATAGACATGCTTCAGAAGGAAGGAAAAGGAACAGCGGAGAGGAGCAAGATGGCACTAAATCAAGGGAGAATAGTAGCACTACAGAAAATGAGGAAGAAGACAATGAATAGGGAACAAAAGACAAAGCAGAAAAGGGACCATGTAAACCCAAAGCCACTATCACACCTAGAGTAGTTTTAAATGATCTTACTCTACAGGCACACAAGGACCACATGCAAACATATGCAATAATTTGTAAATTCATAGGCTTATGGCCCACTGAAAAAGCTTTACAAACATGGATTAAATATCACTGGAAACCTAAAGGAAGCATGGACCTACATCTTCGATCAAAGGGATTCTTTACTATGGTCTTTGCAAATATTGAAGATAAGGATAGAGTGTTTGAAGGAGGGCCCTATTTCTATGCAGCAGCAAGCCTTTATATGCAACCATGGATTATGAATTTTGTCCTAGAAAGTAGACTTTTACCTCGGTCCTAGTTTGGGTTAGACTCTACTCTCTTCCTTTGGATTACTCGAAAACAAAATCCTTATTTGCCATAGGAAATAAGTTAGGGCGTTTTTTCAAAGCTTTTGAGGCCACTAGAAGGAGAAAATATACTTCCTTTGCAAGAATATGTGTGGATATGGATCTCTCTAGAGCTCTACTAGATGAGGTAATCTGGGAAGTATTTGATGAAGAATGGGTACAAACAGTGGATTATGAACATATTCCTTTCAGATGTCACAAATGCCGTGAGCATGGGCACCTATTTAGAGACTGCCCTCTAAGTAGAATAGGAAACATGAGTAAAGCTAACACCATGAAAGAAACTGAAAGCTTTCACAAAGTGGTACATAAAGGAAAAGGAGGTAAAAGGGGGCCGAAGCTACATCAAATAGAAGGGTGACAAGCCAATCAAAATAGGTTCCAAGTACTAGAAGAAGAAGCAGAGATTACAAAACTAGATCAGGCAATGGAAGAAAGTCCTATGGAGGAAAAGAACGAAGTAGATGGTGAACAAACATAAAATATTAGTAAACAGAAAGACATTATGATGAATGATACAAAACTGGAGATGGACCAGGAAATCACCTAGAGTGGATGGAAATGGAGGACCAAGAACTACAAGAGATTCTTGACAAAGAGAACTTAGATCTGGAAGGATTCTTGAAACAAGGAACCACGGAGGGGGTAGACTCGTTACCTCTAGAGGAGTTCAATAGAGTTCAGTAGCTTTTCATATGGAAAACTCAGACTAAAGGGTTGGAGAAGCAAAGAGGCAAGGACATGCAGGGCATCAAAGGTGTGAAAACTTTGAAAAACACACCAGGATTAGCACCCAGAAACCCAGGAAAGAAAAGAGGCCAGAAAAAGCAGAATGAGCTATTGATGGAATGTGGAAAGCTAATGATAGTTTCAGGTAAGATGAAAAACCCAACCAACTACTCCTTTACAAATCTTTAATAATGAAGTTCAATTCTTGGAATATTATGGGTCTAGGCAGTAAAATAAAATAAAGATTAATTAGTAATAGAATGAAATAAGCAACACCAGATGTGATCTTCATCCAGGAAACCAAATGTTCCATTCAAAAAATAAAGGAGATTCATAGCACATGGCTCAATTGATTTGAGTTTCTGGAAGTCAAAACAGAGAATACAGTAGGAGGCATACTCACTCTTTGGAACCCCTAAAAAATTGGCATTATAGATGCTGAGGCATCTAGGGATTATTTAGGAGTGGTCATGCAACCTATGGCAGATAAGGACCTACTTGGTCACGAAAGTGTATGGCCCCCAAAGAGTGGATGGTAAACTCAAGTCTCTAGATTCTCTGGAGGATCTTAGAGAGAGATATGCAAGCATACCATGGATCTTGGGGGATGATTTCAACATGATCAAATCACTTTCAGAGAAAAAAGGGGGAACCAGAATTCTAATTAAAGACTCTTTAGCATTTCAAAAATTTATAGATAATATGAAGCTAGTGGACATTGTAACAAGTAATGGTATCTTTACTTGGAATAATAAAAGAGGAGGAGAGTCTCAGGTGGCCTCAAAATTAGACAGATTCATAATATTAGAGGAACTTATGCTGAGTGAAAAGGAAATTATAGCAATAATTCTCCCCTTTGGAGGCTCAGACCACTAGCTGGTTCAACTGGAGGTTTAGGGCATTGGTACCCCTAGGAATAGACCTTTTCGATTTGAGAATATATGGTTTTCCCACCTAGATTTCATCAGCAAGATTGCCAACTGGTCGTTAGAAGATTTGAATATTCAGGGCACAAGAATGTTCCTTCTTCAGAAAAGACTAAAACACATCAAGCTCAGGCTCAAAGACTAGAACAAGAATGAATATGCCAATATTTTTTATGGAAGAAAATTTGTTGAAGGTAAAATGCAAGAACTCAACCAAGTCCTTATCACGGATGGCTTTGATAAAGTCAGAAGTGATCAAGTCACCAAATATCATCAAGAATTGGAAAATTTAAGTAAACAGGAGGAAATATTTTGGAGACAAAAATCTAGAGTTCAATGGCAAAAAGAAGGAGAACGTAATACCAGATTTTTCCACAGATCCACTATGGCAAATAGAGCTGATAACAGGATTTCTTCGATCAAGGACGAGGGAGGTAATCTTCTTAATTCTCATGAAGAGATAGAAGCTGTACTAGTTCAACACTTTCGAGGTATAACAAAGGAAATCTGTTATGATAGAGAGTATTCCATTAGGGACTTTACTAGAAATATACCTAGGCTGGTGACTAGAGAGGACACTTTCAACCTTAACAGGCCAGTGACTAAAGATGAGGTTAGTGAGGTCCTTAAAGAGATGCAGAATGGTAAGGCGCCAGACCCGAATGGTTTCAATGTAGATTTCTTTAAAGCTTGCTAGAATATAGTCAAACAGGACATTTTGAATGTAGTAGAATATTCTAGGATGAATAGAACTTTTTTGAAGTTGTTGAATACCTCCTTTATCTCCCTGATCCCTAAACAAGAGTTGTCTCAAACTCCTGATAGGTTTAGACCTATAAATTTGTGCAATGTGGTTTACAAGATAATATCTAAAGTTGTGGCCAATAGACTCAAACCTCTTCTTCCCAACGTAGTTTCTGTGGAAGAATCTGGATATGTGGAAGGTAGGCAAATTCCTAATAACATCATCCAAGCACTTGAGCTGGTGCACTCTTGGACTAGCAATAGGAAGGCTGGAATGATAATGCAATTGGACATAGCCAAATCTTATGAAAAGCTCAATTGGACCTACATCAGGAAAGTTCTTATTGCTTTAACGTTTGATCACAACTTGGTGAGATCTGTTATGGCCCTGGTTACTTCTTCTAGCTTTTCAATTCTGGTTAATGGTTCTCCCTCGGAGACTTTTACTCCTTCAAGAGGCCTCAGGTAGGGTGACCCACTCTCTCCCTTTCTCTTCATCCTCATGATGGAAGGACTAAGTCGGTCTATCAAGCATGCAAAAGAAGTTGGCAAGATCAAAGGTCTCCAACTTTCTGATAATGGACAAGCCTTGACTCATCAATAATTTGTTGATGATACCATGTTGTAGGGAATCCCCACAGTCAAAGAAGCTCTTGTGTATAAACAAATCCTAAGTGAGTTTGCCATGGCTTCAGGTATGGAAGTTAATCTCTCCAAATCTAAGGTTTTTTTCTTTATTACTAGTATTGTTATCCAGGGGAACTTCTCTAGAATTCCGGGCTTTCAAAGGGAGACTCTCCCCTCAAAATATTTGTGAGTTCCTCTAACTGCTAAACCTTTACACAAGAACCTCTGGGAGCTGGTGATTAATAAGTTGCAAGATAAAATCAAGAAATGGACTATGAGATCCTTAAACTTGGCTGGTAGGTTGGTGCATACAAAGGTTTTCCTTCAATCAATCCTAGTATTCATGCTATCAACTCTCCTAGCTCCTAAGGGAGCCTTGCAACAATTCAGAACCATACAAAGAGATTTTCTTTGGGGAAAGGGGGAAGAAAGGAAGAAATGGGCCTTAGTAGCCTGGGAAAAAATCTGCAAACCTAAAAACCATGGGGGTCTTGGATTAGATGATCCTGAGATTCTAAGCAAGGTTTTAGGGGCAAAACTATGGTGGTGCTGGGTGAAAGAACCAGAGGCTCAATGGGCTGTTATTTGGAAAGAAAAATATGCCAGCTCATGGAAAAATAATGATCACATAAGGGTGGATGGAAATATAAAGGGCTCACATATTTGGAATAAGGCCTGGAAAAACAGGGGCTTAGTCCAAGAAAACAACTTTTGGGAAATTGGAGAGGGAGACTTAGCTTTATTCTGGGCGGATAGCTGACACCAAAATCCTATTCTGTTAAAAGAGGACTTGGGGGACCTCAAGGAAGAGACAGATACTAAAGGGTTATCTAAGGTAAAAGATTTTTGGGATGAAACCAACAGTATAGGAAAATGGAGAACTTGAGGGAACTTTAATTTTAGGGATGATAGCCCCCTAAAAGCTAAAGCTGAGACAATAATGAAAGTGTTAGAACAAAACAAGATTTTACTCTCAGGGGGGCATGACCGGCTGAGATGGGGCAAAAACAATGAGGGACACTTTAATCTTAAGGAGGAAAAACTCATACTCCTTGAACTGGATTCCCATGCTCCAGATAGGATTTGGAAAATCCTATGGAGGCATCAAGGTTGGATGAAAATTAAACTCTTCATGTGGCTGATTCAACATAGGAAAATTTGACCTAGGATAAAATTCGGAAGAGGGGTGTCCTAGGGCCTTCCAGATGTCAGCTTTGTGTATCCAAAAAGGAAACAATGGAGAACCTTCTCAACAATTTCATTTCTACCTCTAGGTTGTGGGATTCTTTTGCCACTATTTTGCAACAAAATGACAAGGACAAAGGGAGTATTATCAACACCCTAAACAAGTGGAGAAGAAACTTTTCAAATTATGAAGTTCTTGGCTCAGTTTGGGATCCTATGCCAAGCCTCATTATTTGGAGTGTCTGGAAAGAAAGGAATAATAGAATCTTCAAGAATGAAAAGAAGCCATTCCAATGGATTTATGAACAAATCTTAAAATAGCTTAAGGAGATGGTTGGCACTCTAGTTTGAAATCTCCCTAAGAATCCACCTTTAGCAGTAGAATTGAGGATTCTAAGTCAGTTGGGGTTGTAGGGACATATTCCTCAAGGCCTGGTTAGGAAGGTTATAATATTGGATTATGAGCAAGATTTTTGGCATCCTCCCCGTAAGGGTTTTTTGAAATACAACATTGATGGAGCTTCAAAAGGCAACCCCATCATGGCTAGTTATGGAGGGGTGTTAAGGGATGAAAATGGAAGTATTATTTTCATCTTCCATTGCCTTTTAGGAAGAGCCACCAATAATATGGTGGAATTAATGGCTATGGAGTGATGTTTAGATTTCTTGGTTGAGGATAACTACTAAAATGTGATTGTTGAAGTTGATTCTGAGTTAATCATTAACTCGGTCAAGAGAATCAACTGGGGTACAAAGCTAGAAAAAGCCTCAAGAAACTAGAGGCTGCTCCAGGTCTTTCAATGGCTTCAGACTAACCTCTAGTGCCTTTGAATAGTCAGTTTTAAACATGTGCGAAGAACGACTAATAAATTGGTAGATCTTCTCGCTAATCAACGAGTGATTTGCTTAGAAAAGAGTGTTGTGATGAATTGGCAAGAGCTACCTTAGAACATATTAAAGGTGAATTGTTACGACCAAGCAGATGAAGATATGATGGTGTTTCGGAACAGAGCCATGGAGGTGGGGTCCAGATGACTCAGTATCTTTATGATTAGCAATTTTTTCACAATCATCTCTTTAGTGGGTTGCAAGCCATTGTTAGCCTTTGCAACCGGGTTAGTACTCTCATTTGCATTCCAAGAGGTAGCAGCCAGGAGATTCTTTTTTTTGGATGATAGGCAGGACGGGGCGAGCTTCATCTTACATTGGTTCAGGTAGAGTAGATGAAACAAGAGGCCAAAAACCAGGAACTCTCGGCGGCCGCGAAACCCTGAGTTTTCCTTGTTTGTTCGCAATACCGTGTCTAGAGCAGTTTTCCGGTGATCGCAAGCCTTGCAAGGGGGAACTGGTTTTTCCAATTTGGGAGTGATTCCATTCAGCTAGATACATGTGGTAGTGGGGCCGAATGAAATACCACCCTCATCATGCACTATTGTGCGGTGAAGTAGACCGGTGCAATATGATCCTCAACCGTTGGATCAAGCATGGCGGATCTGCGGTTGGGATTGATCGAGCATGATGGTGGGTCCATATGGGTAAGCATCATGCTTCTAAGCACTGTGATATTGGCCATAGCCATTAGATCAGGTGAGGAGGTTCGATGGTTGAGATTATAGATACTAGTTAGGAAAATGGCAGGAGGCATTATTGCTTTGTATTATTGGCGAGATGCAAAATGTTCTTGGCGGGAAGAGTCTCTTTTATACATTCTACAGATTCGTGGGTTTGTGAGTTATGCTGACATGAAATATTTATAGATTGGCACATTTGTTCCTCTTCAGGTCCAACTCTTGATTCTTGTTAGCTGACTTCCACAGTGTATTTCTTTTGAGAATTTTTAGGTTTGGTTTGTAGGGGTCAAGGCTTTTGCCTTTGGCCCGGTAATAGTCAGAGTTTGGTTTTTCCTTGGTCCATAGCTTCTCGTGGAATGTTGTATTTTATGCATTTCAATTACCGATTAATGAAATAGAAGGTCCGACTCTTGCTTCAACAAAAAAAAATATGTATTTGATTGATTGTATAAGTGAGAAGAAGTGTTTTCTGTTGCCTGCTTGTTTAAAGTTATGTAAGTTGACAGTGTATGTTCAGTACACTGTTGGTTGGTATAGTTTGTGATTCAGAGATTTTATGATTCAAAATATTTAGAGGTATATGCAGGTTGGGCTGAAGGAAATAGCATATACACAGAGGTTTTCTTCATTGAAGTAGCGTATATAGTCTGCCACATCAATTTTTGAGGTTTCAGTTGGTTCTCAATGTTGATACATGTTTCTAGGTTTAGCACAGTGTTCTAATGATAGTGATCTGATTATTTGGTTAATGAAGTTTGAGGTTCTAAATTTTTGATGGGTTAATGATGAGTCAAGGTCTTCATATGTCTTAATATGTGCTAAGAGCATCCATTTTGAAAATTCATGAAACATGTCCCCTGGTGGAAGAGTGGAATTTTTTGTAGGCTAGCACCTACATACTAGTAAACATATTGGCTAGTACGAGAACTAGGGGGTTGTAGCCCCCTTCCAGTAGAAGCTGGAGAATGAGAGAAGATTGTAACCTTCTGCACGTAGAAGCCTATTTACTGGTATGATTCCACACTAGTAAAAGATTGTAAACATATTTTCTTATGATTAAAAGAGGATAGAGATGACAGCAGCAGGTGGTTTTCACCCACATTGGGTTTCTACCTTAAATCTTGGTGTTCATGTGTGTTGCTTATGTGTAATGGTTTATTATGTTTATACTCCACATGGTTACTGTTTAATAATTGATGAAGTATTGATGCACTGATTAAATATCAACATATGATGAATTAACCGAATCATAAGTTTACTGCATAAACGCTAGTTGCCTAAAAGATAGTTGCGTGTACACACTAGATCCCCTCTTTGAAGTAGCGTATATAAATCTCATTATGAAAAAGAAAAAAATATTGATTTGATAATACTTATTCACCCCCTCTCTCAGTATTATTTCCAACAATTGGCATCAGAGTCAAGATCTTCAAAAGAAGCTTGATCGCTTGGAGGAAGATCCATCATGATGAATAATCATGAAAGCATGGGATCCATCATATCGCAATATTCGATGGGATTAACTTTGTTTATTGGAATATAAGAACAATAGGCTATCTTCAATCTCTTGGAATAGATGTCTGGGAAATTTTGGAAAGAGGATATAAATTTTCAACAACAATTCCTATAGACACGGTAGATAAAAAGCAATATGAAACCAATGCCAAAGATGTCAATACTTTATTGGAAGTTGTCACAATCAGAGTTTGTCAAAGTCATGCAACTCAAATCATCCAAAGAGATATGGGACAAAATCATTTAGAGCTACGAAGTTGACTCTTAGGTAAAACGTGCTAAGCTTCAAACTCTCATAATTCAGTATGAAACTCTTAAGATGCATAGTGATAGGAATATAACTAGTTACTTCTTACATATAGATGAGGTTGTTAATTTTATGAAGAATCTAGGTGAAGAAATAAAGGAAGTTACCTTAGTTGAGAGAATTTTGAGATCATTGTCTGCTAAATATGAATCAAAAGTATCTGGCATAGAAGAAAAACAGGATCTACAAAATATCACTATGACACAGCTTCATGAAATCCTAATTGCTTTTGAGATGAGAAAACAAATTCCATCAGATATGAGAGAAACTGCATTTAAAGCTTCAGCAAAAGGAAACAAAAAGGAAGAACACAATGAATTAGGACACATTTCAGAAGAAGAAGGTGAGGTAAATTTTGTCAAGAAGCTTCAATTGGGTTTTGGAAGTTTCATAGGTAAGCTACCTTTCAAATGCTTTGCTTGTGGTAGAGTTGGTCATTATACTGCCAGATGTCCTCATAAAGATAAATATGAAAAAGGGAATAGGAAACAATTTGTGAATAGGAGTTACTATACTCATGAAGATAGCCATGGTTTATCTAATAGTGATGAAGATGAAACTAGTCAAGATTACAAACTTCTCATGGCTTATGATAGCAATGATTTTTGGGATAGTTTAGAAGAGGATATTGATGGTTTATCTAATAGTGATGACTATAGACTTCTCAAGGATTATGACAATGATGAGTTTTTGGATGCTTTAGAAGAGGAAAACTTTCATGGAGAAATATGTAAACTCAAAACATGTTTTGAAGTAAAGAATATGATCATAAATACCTTGACATACCAACTTGGTAAAAGAGAAAAACACAATGATAAACTAGAATTGAAGTTGTGGGTCTAAGAAAAGATCTTGAGAAAAAAACAAAATCTCTCAATCTTAGATTTTCTAAAGGATCAGAAACATTTAATGAATTATCAAAGTTCAGCTTTCTCCTCTGATGAAGACAGGTCTTGGATATATTGAAGAAGCATCTCAATCACAGAAGCCATCAATCTCCACTGAAAGTTATCTTGATGCAGCAAAGACTAGTGAACAGTATGACAATTATCAGCAAAGGCATAAAGCTGATCACCATGTAAATCATACTCAATTTTCTCCAAGGATGAATATCAATACAAGCCATAACCAACCTCAAGAAAATCATACTCAATTTTCTCCAAAGATGAATGTCAATAGAAACTATAGTCAATAGGTAAATAGATTTGATAGTTGCATGAACTTCTTTAATGGGCAATGTTTTTCATGTCATAATTTGAGGCACAAAGCTGCTCAATGCATTGCTTACAAAACCATCATGACTAGAGAATCACAAAATCAAAGGAATGTAACAGTGATCAAGACAAGTTCCTAAAATAAGTTTTCTCCTCTTGAAAATGAAATAGAATGCTAAATTCGTTACAACTTTGGTCATGAAGAATCTGAATGTAGGAGCAAATTTTGACAAACACCTCAAAAGGAGAACATGACATTAAATGCCAAGAGATGGAGAAGGAAAGAATCTCAAACAAAAAGATGTTGTATAGTCTTGTATGCAGAAGGATAAGAAAATCAATGGTACATCGATAGTGGATGCTCCAAACATATGATATGTGACAAAGTGAAACTTCACTGATATAATGCCCTAGAAAAGAAAAAGAATTTCTCATTTGGAAATGACACTCCAGCTGTCACAAAAGTTAAAGGTTCTGTTTTCTTGAAAGAAAAGGTTAAAGATGGAGATGTTATGTATGTAGATGGTTTAAAGCAGAACTTGTTGAGTTTTAGTCAAATGTGTGATCAAGGAAATGAAGTGGTGTTTCGATCAAATAGATGTGTTGTTCGTGAGCTTGATACATGAGAGACCATGATCAAGGGTACAAGAACTCTGAACAACTTATACATACTCAAAGGAGGGCAACAATAGTGGTATCTAAGCAAAACCGATGAAAACTAGTTGTGGCATAGAAGATCGGGATATTTAAGCTTTTCTAAAATAGGAAAAACTTGCAGACTCAAGCCTTTTCATGATCTTCTAGATATCAGCACCTTAGAAAATACAATATGAAAACCATGTCAAATCGGTAAGCAAACCAGAGTTCACTTCATGGAAAAATAAGGGCCAGCTAGTAAGCCTCTTGAACTTATCCATACTAATTTATGTGGACCAACAAGGAAAAAGTCACCTCGTGAAGAAGAAAAAATTATTTTCTTCGTTGGTGACTTTTCCAGAATGTGTTCGATAGGTCTTCTAAAGCATAAAGATGAATCATTTGAAAAGTTCCAAGCCATCAAACCTTTGGTTGAAAATGAGTTAGATCGAAAAATCAAATGCCCCAAATATGATCGATGAGGGGTATCTATATCGAATGAATTCCTTGACTTTTATGAACAACATGGAATAAAAATGGAATTATCCACTGCAAGAACACCTCATCAAAATGGTGTAGTAGAAATGATGAACATAATAGTTCAACAAATGGCTCAATCCATGCTAGATGAATCTAGAACACTTGCAACCTTCTCAAGTTAAGTTGCATTCACTTCCATGACTATTCTCAACAAAGCAAATGTTCGGGTAAATAGCACTCAAACTCCACATGAAATTTGGTATGGTAAGATTCCTACTGTAAAACACTTTAAAGTTTTTGAAAGCAAATGTTTTATCTAAGGGACTAATGAAAAACTTGTTAAGTTTGAACCTAGATCAGATGAAGGGATTCTTCTTAGTTATTCTTCCAGAAGTAAAGGATATAATTGTTATAATAAAAGACTTGGGAAAATTGTTGAAAGCATTGATGTTGTAGTTGATGAAGCATGCAAAAATCAAAAACAGATAAAATCAACAAAAGATTATGACAATGAGGAAGATGGGAATTACTTTCCCACATCAAATCAAAATTAAATTACAGAAGAAACCAATGAAGGACCAGAAGAAGATATAATGGTAGAAGAAAAGACTTCATCTAGGTATGTTTAGAAAAATTATCCAGAAACTTAAATTTCAGGAGAAAGGGAGGTTGGTGTATAGACAAGAAGAACTATTACAGGGACCTCAAGCTATCTAGCGTTATTATCCTCCACCGAACCTCAAAATGTAAATGAAGCATGCAAAGATGATTGTTGGGTCAAAGCCATGGATGAATAACTTGAGCAAATTGAAAAGAACAACACTTGGGAATTAGTCCTTAGACCTCATGATAAAAATATTATAGGAACTAAATGGATATTAAAGAACAAGCTGAATGAAAATGGAGAAGTCATTAGAAAGAAGGCCAAAATTGTTTGTAAAGGGTATGCTCAAGAAGAAGGTATAAATTTTGAAGAAAATTTTGCACCTGTTGCTAGGCTTGAAGCCATAAGAATGTTTCTTGCTGTTTCCAGTTTTTGGAAATTCAAAGTATACCAAATGGATGTAAAGTGAGCCTTCCTTAATGGAGATTTAGAATAAGAAGTTTATATTGAACAACCAGAATGATTCATTCTTGAAAATGATGCAAAACTTGTATGCGGACTCAAAAAGGCTCTCTATGGTCTAAAATAGGCTCCAAGGGCTTGGTATTACTGTCTTGACAAATATCTACACCAACAAGGTTTTACAAAAGGTTCTACAGATAACAATTTATATACAAATATTGAAAATGATAAATTGATAATTATTATTGTTTATGTTGATGATATCATTTTTGGTAGCAATGTAGAATCCATGAGTTAGAAATTTTCTTCAGTAATGCAGCAAGAATTTGAAATGTCCTTGCTTGGTGAACTTACCAATTTTCTTGGTCTACAAGTTTAACAAACTAAAGATGGATGTAGTCTCAGCTCGAACGATGAAGCAACAACAGTACATCAACCAACTTATAGATCCATGATTGACAGCCTGCTTTATCTAATAGGTACCAAACCTGACATCATGGATGCAATAGGAATAGTTGCAAGATTCTAAGAAAATCCAAAGGAATCACACCTTCACGAAGCCAAAAGAATTTTCAAATATCTTCAAGGAACTTAGGACTTTGGACTATGGTATCCTAGAGATGCAGATCTTACTCTTCATGCATATATAGATACAGATTGAGTAGGAAGTGTTGATGATAGAAAAAGCATTAGTGGTGGTGCATTCTATATGTGCTCCAGGTTAGTGTCTTGGTTCATTGACAAGAACCAAAGTTCAATTGCCTTATCTATAGATGAAGTAGAATATGTGGTTGTTGCATCTTGCTGCACACAACTACTTTGGATGATGCAAAATTTGCAAGACATTCTTATCACATGTACTCCACCCATCTCCATTCTATGTGATAATACAAGTGCCATCAGTATTTCAACGAATCCAGTCATGCACTCCTAGGCCAAGAACATACCCATCAAGTACCATTTTCTACGAGAACAAGTGCTTGAACAAAAGGTCAAATTGGAGTATGTCCCCTCCAAAGAACAGGTTGCTGATATATTCACTAAACCACAACCCGTAGAAACATTTGAATATCTTAGACAAAAGTTGGGAGTCGTTGTTGCATCATCCCACTATTAAATCCAGTTTTTCAAAGGAAGTTTACTACACACTAGTTTCATGTAGTATATTCACGAGTAAACATGGGTTTCATTCGTGAAAAGCGCATATATGTTTTTCTAACAAAAAAAAAAATAGTGGTAGCACAAGTTCAAGGGGAGCGTTCACATTCTACATTGTTGGAATTATGGTTTCTGAACTCATCTGTTTCTTAGTTACATCAGTCATTAAAGTGATATAACTTTTTTCTCATGGTGTATATTTCAATGCATTATATTGTTCATATGATGTAATTTATTTCCCCAATATCATTGGGATGGTTGATGTAATAATTGTTGTATTTCTATCATGTATAAACTTCGGTATATCCCCACTTGGTTGGGTAGATGAATCAAATATGGTGTATCCCCACTTGGTTGGGTGATTGATGTATGTATGCGTTTGTGGTCATAGGAAGGTCATATTCACTTTGTTGAGTTATAGTGTCATGTTATTATATTGAATCATCTATCTACAGACTTGGCATGTACTCAGGGGGAGTATGGATAGCATTATCTAAAGGAGGATAGTAGAGTGGTCTGCCCTTTGGCCTTGATGTCAAAGGGGGAGAGCATTTTGGTATTTTGGTGTTGTATGGTATCTCTAACAGTATTTATAGATTGGAGTAGTCAACACCATCATGGTTGCCATCAAGTCCAAAGGGGGATATTGTTGGCATTATGATACAAGTATTGTCCTTGATGGAAACTCTACAAGTCAACCCAATTTTGATAAGAGGGTAACAGAAATATTCAGAGGCAATAGGGTAGTGGTACAAAGGAACGAGAACATGGAACTAAGGTCTATTGATCAAAATAAAGAACCTCAAGGAAGAAGATGATGTAACAACAGTTTAAGAGATACACGTAGGTTCACTTAGTCCAAGCAACGTATACACGCAGGTACTTAGAACAAAAATAGTGTATAACATACACACGCACTCCCACAGAAGGGCAAACACGTACATGTTGAAAACCATGGTTTTGGTCCCAGGTATTTTTTCCAAGGTATCTTTCGAACATGATATTGACCCTAGGTATTTAGTCCAAGGTATTCGGTCTGTGGTATTTGATCCAAGTTATTGGTCCTAAGTAGATTCAATCCATGGTATTGAGAAAGGCCAAAAATTATATAAAGAAAAGAGGATCATAAGGCCACGAGTGCAAGTGAATAAGATTATAAGGAATACTTCTATCTGAAGTATATTTTACATTGCAGGGTTATGTTTGGGACTAGATCTGAAATATTTATGTGCACCTTGAGTTCAATATTAGATCAAGATCATGAGACCCAAAATGACTTATTATTGAATCATATGATATTGATTGAGGCTAGATCTAATGTTTTGCATATGTTTTATTCTCTATCTCTCATGATCTGGGTTTGCCTGAAGTCTGGAATTGCACGAAATTTCTAAGTCGATATTTTCAGATCTATACGCAGGTTTGTCTCGGTAAAAGAGCATGTACACGTAGGCTCTATTCTTTTAAGTAGCATATACAAAATAAAGGCTTGATGTTTAGAGATGATTGATCTATCAAACAAGTATTGCTGATTTATTTTTGCTCTTATTTTACTATTGTTTGTCAATGAAGTCTTCTTAGATCTTAATGTAAATCTGAATGCATAAGAAGGTTGATATTTGATTGATTATATAAGTGAGAAGAAGTGTTTTCTATTGCCTACCTATGTAAAGTTCTGTAAGTTGATAGTATGTGTTTAGTACACTACTGGTTGGTATAGTTTAAGATTAAAAGATTTTATGATTTAGAATCTTTAGAGGTATACACAAGTTGGGCTGAAGGAAGTGGCATATACATGCAAGTTTTATTCATTAAAGTAGTGTATGTAGTCTATCACATGAATTTTTGAGGTTTTAGTTGGCTTTGAATGTTGATACATGTTTCTAGGTTCAGCACAGTGTTCTGATGACAGTGATATGATTGTTTCAAATTAACTGCATGTTGGTTGATGAAGTTTGAGGTTCTAAATTTCTGATGGGTTATTGATGAGTCAAGGTCTTCATATATCTTGATATGTGCCAAGAGAATCCAGTCTAAAAATTCATGAAACATGGTCGCTGGTGGAAGAGTGGATTTTTCTGTAGGTTGGCACCTACATACTAGTAAACATCTTGGCTAGTACAAGAGCTAGAGGGTTGTAGCTCCCTTCCAGTAGAATCTAGAGAACGAGAGAAGGTTGTAACCTTTTGTAGGTAGTATCGTGCGTACTAGCATGAGTCTGCACTAGTACAAGATTGTAAACAGATTTTCTTATTATTAAAAGAAGACGAGGATGACAACAATAGATGGTTTTTGTTTTCTTTTGCTAATGCAAGACTCAGGCTTTCTATTCAAAATAACCAAAAAGGATTAATTACATAAATTACAACCACCCCAAAGGAAACTAGGGACATAGAATTAACTCCGCCCCTAGGGTATGGGGCAACTAACCGAAGGCTCAACGATTGTGCCATGGGTACACTCCCCTAACAAAAGGTCCTTCACAAAAAATATGCATTATAATCTGTTACAATGGAGTGAAAGAAAACCAAACAAAATGGAACTATAGCTGGACCCGAAAAGGAATTAAACCCCCAACTATTTAGATATTGGGTTCGCAAAAGGGGAATAAACAATGCGTATGTGGCCTGCCCAAAATTCCTTGATTCCTGCCACGAGGCTAGATAAGTATGGATGATAACATAGAGACATGCCTCAGACCCGAACCCACCAACTTTCATGATGCATCTAGGTCGTTGATCTCCCTCGCAAGATCCAACGGTTGAGGGACATATCAGATGGAAAAGAAGCCCACAGAATACCCCCTCGATGAGGGTGGTATTCTCTCTCCTACTGTAGAAACTTGTTACATGTTTAGTGGCATCAAGCTTAAATCAGTGAAACTACTCCTGGCGTTGAGAGCTTTCAATAATCCGTAAACTACCTTGAGGGCGGTATTGACACAACAGGTTGTTATGAGGAAAGTTTCGGTGCTACTGAGGAAGAAAAGATGCTGGCCTGAACCCATCAAATTGTAATTTCACTCTCCACCCTTGATCCTCAGTCACTTGATCCAACAAATAAGAGGAGTCTCCTTTTGAAGAAAACCAGGAGGGATTCCCACAGTCCGAGCACCCGAAATCATGTAAACCAACCACGCCTGTTCATTATAACCATTGCCAACAATTACATACCTATGGTGGGACTCTGCTGTACCTTCTAACTGAAGGCTCTTCATCGCCTATTCCGATCGAGAAAAACTAAGATGATCTGTATTAGGAAAAAGTTTAGCAAAAATCCGCAAGCTACCAAACAACTTCCACCCAAGAACTTTGTGTCTGAGCTGTTCTGAGCTAAAAAACCTAACAAAGGCTTGCGTATCGTTTTCAAAATTACCTCTAGAAAACCACTTCATATTAAATGTGTATCGACTAAACCCAGCCTTTGTAACTATTGACAATCTATGTGCTGATATATGTCTTGGTCCTCATTTGCCTAGCTGAGATAATTGTCCCTCAACCTACCCTGTGGAACCTCTTGCCATCTATATTTATTACGACTTTTAGTGCAGAGAGCCCCTTTATTAACAAATATGTTCACCAATTTATTAGTCGTCCTTCGCACATGTGTGAAACTTAAGGTTCTCATGTTCTGGAGGTTGAGATGAATTCTTTGATATACCTGCAGTAGACTCCAGTGTCTCGAGACCTTTTCCAGAGCCGAACCACAACAGATTCTCTTGACCGAATTGATGATCAGCTCAGAATCATCCTCAATTATAATATTCTGGAGATTTTCATGCTTCAGGATTTCTAAACATTGCTAAAGTGCCATTAGTTATGCCATATTGTTTGTGGTTCTTCCCAATTTGAAATGAAAAATGTACTGTATGCAGCCCTTTTCATCCCTTAACACACCACCATAACCAACTATACCCGGATTTCCTTTTGAGCCCCAATCTATGTTACATTTCATAAATCCCTGAGGGGGAGGATGTAGGAAGTCTTTCTCAGTGGTCGTTGCTTTACCACCCTATTCTTGCCCTGAGGAATAAGCCCCTACATACCCAACTGAAGAAGTATTTGTATATCAGCATTTGAAGGGAGATTTTTAGGGGATGTTTGCACTAAAGTCCCAACCATCTCCTTGAATTGTGTTAAGATCTATTCCATGATTCTCTGGGAGGAACGTTTTTTTATTTTTGAGTATTATATTGTTGTTCTCTTTCCAGACATTCAATATTAGGAAGCTTGGAGTTAAAGCCGAAGCTTTTTTTATCATTTCATAATGAGAGAAATTTCTTCTCCAATTGCTAAGGGTATTGGTATGCTTCCTCTGTCCCTGTGTATTTTTCTATAAATTAAGGCAATGCCATCCCACAATGTGGAGATAAATATGCAGGTGCTAAGGAGGTGCTCCATTGTCTCCTCTTTTGACTCACATAACTGGCATCTGGATGGGACTAAAATGCCGCTTTTCTGGATGTTCTCCCAAGTCAAAATTTTCTTATGACATACCAGCCACATGAACAGTTTGGTTTTCATCCATTCTTGGTTCTTCCAGAGATTCTTCCAAACCCAATCTATTTTTGTAGAATCAAGCTCCAGGGCTAAGTGCTTTTCCTCTTTAACGTTAAAGTTGCCTTCATTGTTACTTCCCCATCTAAGGTGGTCATGATCAACTGATATCTGAATTTTTCTTTGATCCAAAATTTCTATTAGAGAATCAACCTTTTCTTTCAAGGGGCTATCATCCTTGTATTCCATTTTCTTCTAGGTTCTTCATTTTCCTTCACTATTTGTCTGATCCCAAAAATATTTTACCCTTAGTAACCCTTTGGTGTCAGTATCATTCTTGAGATACACAAAGTCCTCTCTTAACAATTTAGGTTCTTGTTTCCATTTATCCTCCCAAAACCATGCCAAGTCTCTCGCTCTAATTCCCCAAAACCTATTATTTTGAACTATGCCTCTATTCTACCAAGATTTATTCCAGACGTGGGAGCCTTCTATGGTACCAGACATCCTTATGAGGTCCTTTCTTTGCCAATTACTTGCATATTTCTCTTTCCAAATTCGAGCCCACTGAGCATCTGAATATTTTATCCATCTCCACCATAATTTTGCCCCTAAAACTTTGTTTAACACTTCAGGATCATCCAGTCCAAGACCTTTGTGGTTTTTAGGTTTACAAATTGTTTCCCAAGCTACCAAGGCACATTTCTTCCTCTCCTCCCCTTTACCCCAAATAAAATCTCTTTGAATATTTCTACATTATTGCACATATCGTTTTGGAGCTGGAAGGATTGAAAACATGAATATGGGGATTGTTTGAAGGACAGCTTTTGTAAGCATCAGTCGGCCTGCCAAGTTCAAAGATCTGATTGTCCATTTTCGAGTCTTATCTTGCAACTCATTAATCACTAGCTCGAAAAGACTATTATTCAGAGGTTTGTTTGTAACCGGTACTCCCAAATATTTGGAAGGTAGAATATCTCTTTGAAAGTCCATAATTCTGGAGATATTCCGCTGAATAGAAATGTTAGTATTAAAAAATAAAATCTTTGATTTGGAGAGTCTTACCTCTGTACACGCCGCCATAGCAAAGTCACTCAGGATTTTTTTATAAGCTAGTGCTTCTTTGACCGTGGGAATGCCCTGTAGCATGGTATCATCTACAAATTGTTGATGGGTCAAAGCCTGCCCATTCTCAGAAAGTTTGAGGCACCGAATCTTAACTGCTTTTTTTGCAGACTTGATGGTTCATCCAAGTCCTTCCATAATGAGAATAAAGAGAAAGGGGGAGATAGGATCTCCTTGCCTGAGGCCTCTTGAAGTTCTAAAGGTCTTATATGGAGAGCCATTAACCAAAATTGAAAAATTAGAGGAAGTTACCAGGGCCATTGCCCATCTTACCCAGTTGTGGTAAAATCCAAAAGCTAGAAGGACCTTCCTAATATAGGTCCAATTTAACTTATCATAAGCCTGTCTATTACTCATCAATGAATGAACCACCTCATGTGCTTGAATGATATTATTGAGAATTTGTCTGCCCTCCAGATATCTCGTTTTCTCCATAGAAACCAGAGTAGGAAGAAGTCGTTTAAGTCTGTTGGAAATTATTTTAGGTATTATGTTATACACCACATTGCAAAAAGCTATAGGTCTGAAACTGGATGGAGTGATAGCATTGTCCTATTTTGGAATCAGGGAGATGAAGTATGTATTGAGCACCTTCAATATGGTTCTATTATTCCTGGAGTCCTCCACTACATTTAGAATGTCTTGCTTGACAATATTCCTACATGCTTTAAAGAAATCTACATTGAAACCATCTAGGCCTCGTGCTTTTCCATTCTAAATTCCTTTGATGACTTCACTAACCTCCTCTTCATTCACCAGCCTATTGAGATTGTAATTATCTTCTCTTGTTACTAGCTTAGGAATGTGCTTTGTGAAGTTCCTGATAAATTGTGATCTATCTAAGATGGGTTCCTCTGCTATGCTTTGAAAATGTTGAACCAACATAGCTTCTATGCCTTTATGGGTGTGTTGAGGCCCCAAAAATCGTTACATCAACATCGGGGGATAACCACCTGGTCCGGAACTTAATACAACTCCTTTTCCGTTTGGGATGGTGGCTCCGACTGGATATAATGGGACCAGTTTCCCAGTAATGAATAAAAGGGGGTGGATGAATAATTGGTTTTCTAATAAGTGATAATAAATGGAGGACTTATTCTATGAGCGAAAACGTAAATGACTATTTTATCCCGGGAAGCTTCTATTCTTAAGTGCAACTTTTAGTGATCTGTGTTCGCTGATAGGCATATAGATGACACTATTCCATAAACAAAGACATTCATTTAAATGATAATTGCTTAGTTCAAATAGTTGAACGAAGTAATTGATAAAAAATTGTTACACTTCTCTTTTTATATTACTGATACATGCATGATTGAAAGAATAGCAAACTGTAAACATCCAATAGTGGAAAGTATAAAGTTTACAGTTAAAACACATTCACATATTCAATAATAGCAAGAAATACCAAACAACAATTCACGTAAAAGGAATAAATTCATACATAGATAATAGTACCATATGAGCTGCGAATCATTCCCAACGCCAATCGCAATTTGAATTCCTTCTTCCAACTCAGAAATACTTTTAAATAAAGGCAATAGTGCACATCCACATAAAAGCTTTGTTAAAAATTTGGAAAGATTGGTCTAGTTTTCATAAAAGAATATGCCTGAAGTACAGTAGTGCAACTTTAGGCTTAAGTCATATACAAAAACTTACAACCCTTTCTAAATACATGAAGGGGTCTATAAATACTAAACTAAGCTAACAAACTACAAAATTAAAATGCTACTAAATTGGTATAATCCGATCTTGAATATCTCTCCCACAGTGATCTGGTAATAAGCAGTAATGATTCATCATTCTAGTTGTTTGCCTTTTGTCCTGAGTTGGCATATTGCCAGCATTGGTTCTACTTCTCGAGGGCGGCTGAGACGAGAATTGATTTGAGCAGCATAGGTGGCATCATATATATCAGGAATGATACACCTGATTGCATCCATTACGCATTTGAGGGCGGCTCTCTGGCTGTATGGTTTTACTAGGAACAACCAATAGGTATCCCAAGTTAAACTTTTAATTCCTGAGATCAATCTCCCATTCTTTTCTAGCTCTTGGTGACATGACTGCTCCAATGTCTTGGCTGATCATAATTTACCTGGTGTACATTGAGAAATCATGTTAGATAAATAGAGAGTATTGTTGATCAAGTCAATTAAATTGCTCATAGATAACTTGCATCTAGAAACCGCTCTCTCTGCTTTCATTAATTGGGACTACCACTCCATGAAAAGGATTTCTTTATGGGATTCTAAAATTTTGTTCAAGTTTGCTGCCTGTCCCTCATTAGGGTCCTGCCAAGTAAGAAAATATGTTAAAGTGTCATCGGCTTGCTCTAAATCCTACCTAGCATCAACTGATTTGTCTATTATAGATGTTGTTATGTCGCATAGAGGTTCAACTTGGGGAATTTCACAACACAAGAATCTTATTTGTGTTATTAATGCCTTGTTAATCTATATTACCTCTGCTCTAAACTCAGCAGGCTAGGGAAGACTCTTGAACTTTTCTACTTTAGCTGATAATTGAGCAATTTGCTCATCTTTTGTCTTTCCCATCTGTTCATTCATTGCCTTCAACTTTAATAATGCCTTTGATAATTATTTATGTCTCTGAATCGCTCAAGAATCAGCCCTCTGTTTCTCTCCATGCAACTGTTTGTTGAGCTGGTTATTTAACTGTTGCTGTGTGGAAAGTTGTTGTTGTAGTTGTTCTGTCTTCTGTTGTTCCTCCGATAGTTGTGCTTGTAGTGAAGTGATCACTTGATCCTTTTCTTTCAACAAATTTCTTACCTCTGATGCCTTATCCATGGTGGCTGCCGAATAGGCACCAGCATATTGGGATAACTTTGTCAGGTCATCGGAGGGGTCGAATTCTTCCCTCCACACCACATTGGTTGTTATTGTTTGTTCAGGGAACAGAGAAGGTTGATCAATCCTTCTCCTCTTCCGCTATCGATTTATTACAGCCTTGTGTTTTGGGCTATAGAAAACATCCAAATGGAGGAATGTCCTCCACCTGCAAAATAATTTTATCCGAAGGATTCTTGGGAATTATTTCTACTACTGTAGTCGGGGGTAGACCGTTGGTTCCTTTGCTCAGAACCTCCTTTGATGTTGTATCCTGTGTATCGGCCGCTTTGGATGTATCGGCATCCATTGAGCTCTCAAGATTTCTTATAATTGTATTAAATTGTTGCCATTCCTCGAGCAATCTTGGGTCAATTTGAGTATCGACACTCACCTCCTTGCTGCTCTTCTCCTGTTGCTTTTTCTGTTCCTCCTCCTGTATTTTCTCCTGTTCTTTCTTTTCTGCTTCCTCTCTATCTTTCCTCTGTGATTCCTCTTGTTCTTTCCTCTTTGCCTCTTCCTGTTCTAACCTCCGGAGTTCCTCCTACTCTCTTCTTTGGACTTCTTCAAAGATTTCTGATGTAGCAGGAGGTTCGCTCGTAAGCTACCGCTCAGGCTCACTTGACTGTATCATCGGGGCAGTAGCTAAAAAATCTAGAGGCAGAGTTTGCAACCTCTGCTCTCTAAGTTTATTAAATTCTACTAACCCATCATCATGGTATCTCATTCTAGCTAGTTGCTGCACCTGAAATATTGACTCGGCTGAGGAGAACAGGTCATCAAACTCATCCTCCTTATGTTCAAATTTAGTGAGTTTGGCCTGGTCTAGAGCATTATAGATGACTTTCTTCGGGTCGAAACGTCTATTAGGCAGAGTGGTGAGACTTAGGATGTTAATCTTTTCCGCCTCTTTCTCTGCATGCTTATAATCATGTAGAGTATAGACGCCACACCTTAGAGGAAAAGGAGGCCAAACTTGCTTCTTTGAATTTCTAAGTCTTTGTAGCTGATGCGGTTGTAAGCGGATATGCTATCTCACGAGCTAATAGTTTGTCTGGTATATACAAGGGGAGGATAGGAGGCCTGGCCTGACTGTCGAAAACTCTTACATAAGTGAATTTTTCTTCTCCAAACCAGGTTCCTAAGGCTGTCAAGTCAATATCTGCCTGAGAGGAGATCTTAGGAGTAGGTCTATCAAAAATTGCATATTAAATAGGTAACATGAATCCATTGTCGACTTGGTATAAGTGATGTTTATAATGAGCTTTCCATAATTTCTGGTGGTAGATATGAATAGGCATAGGGTCCTGTGGAGTCCATCTCCAACCTAACGCAGGAAACTTGGAATTAAAACAGAGGGTGTCCAAAATATAGGCACTAAAGTAAAATGGAAGGATGAACCTACCAGTAACACTAGATTTGTTTATGAATCCAAGAATAGCTGTAGCCAACTTATCCAATAATATAGTCCCCCAATCCATGATTTCACTATTACATGCTGCTTCCATCAAAGATACCATCTCTATGGAAAATTTTGAAGAATCATGCAATCCCCACATTCGACACATCATGACTCCGGCATAGCAATAAGGAGAGCATAAGGAGTTGACAGAGTACTTACTTGAAGACTCATGTTTGTGTTTCACCGGGTTCTGTCTCCATTCTCATATAGGCTCTGACTCAGTTTCATTCTCATCTCGAAACTTCTCCAGAAATGCTTTATTATACTTCTTCTTTGGTTCGGGCAAATGGTACATTTGTCTCAAATCATTGGGCTGAAATGAACCGAATACTCTCCCATCAATAGTGCAGAATGTTCTGTCTGTAATTGGAATTTCTTCAATTGCCCATCTCAGCAAATCCGTATATGCAAGAATTTGCTCTCAAGCCGCTATCCTGTGTAGGTAGGAATCAGCCAGATCTTTTAAAGTAGCATCAGATTTCTGGCTTGAGCCTGCTATAGCTCGTATCGATGTTCGCTGAGGTTCCTCGGCTTCAACCAGGTTGTAAATATTCTGCCAAGTAGTACTGCCGAGGCCGAGACATGTGGTATCTGAGATTAATCCCTTTTTTCTTTTGTCCCAGATTGGTGGCATGTTGTCCTGTTACCGTAGAAGCTGAATTCGTTCAAGATTTCTTAGATTTCTTCCACATTTGGTCTAAAATCACCACTAGGGAAAAAATCTGCACAAGAGAGAAATGAACGTAATGCGGAGAATAGATGGTGAATACCAAGTATGGAGGAATTGTGTCAATCAATGAATAATGGAAGATTTATCATAAGGCTCCCGCGGATACAATCTCTGAAGGGATTTAGGCATAACTGCTCCATTAATTGGCTGTTTAAACCTGTCAATCATTTAAATGCTTATTATATCCTTTATTTGCCGAATAATCATTTAAGCATGGGTTTGATTTTTTGGCGGTTGGACGCAAGCGAATCACTATCGGGAAGAGAAAAGGCTTTTAATGATAATTAATATAATATAACGAAGTCATATCAATACTTTTCGAAATTCGTGCTTGGCTTTATAGCAATCGGCGATCGGAGGAAGCCTTAGGCAATCTTATTTAAGTTTTTGTGCAATCCCCGATTGCCGATAGCGATATCGCATCGGAGCAAGGGGAGGGGCCTTTTATTGTTTGATTTCCTGATAACCGATGCTTACTTGCGCTTGTCGCATCGGGGAGAATCAATGGGTCATGGTTATGCATCCTTTGTTATTGCGATATGCGATCTTGTGATCGCTTTATCGCAAAAATAAAGAATTATTCATTTTATTTTAAGAGTGATTATTTATCAACTCAAAAAGGTTTTACAATGTTTTGTTTTTTTCCGAACCTTTAGAAGAGTGATGGGTTAATACCAATTTAATCTGAAAGGGACCCATTTCATATTATAATTTTCTAAAGTAAAATTATATGAAATGGCGGGTTGTTGTATAGCACAACAATTGGCGATTCACTGGAAGAATTAGTTATCTCTGAAAAAATATTGGAATACTTGAACTTTCTTTACATAGATATCTTATCAAAAAGGAAAGTTCTAATATAAATAAGTATACACACATTCTGAATATAATAAGAGCATGTTTTTTTGCTAGTTCCTTCTCTCGTTAAAATTAAATACATTCTAAGTTTTAAATTGGCCTCTATTGGTTGATAATGATAAAACAAAACACCTTTCCAACTTAGCCTTTTTCATTGACTCCTTTGTCACAGGTAGAGCCTCTGCTGCCAGCAAACATTCATAGTTTCGACAGGGATACCTTTTAACCATTTTATTGTCCATGACCCCTCTCATCTCACAGTATGATTAAAAGAATGAATTCAAAACATGTTTTCATATTTTTTATTTCTTTTCTTTTCCATTTTTTGTAAGATAAAAATCCATTGTCCTGGTTTGGTTTACAGCTATTTTGACAATGCCATTCACTGGTTGTAATCTAATCGAACAAGTTGGCTCGTGATGAGACCCCTTGTCTTATACTTATAAGCCATTACCCTGTTTTGGTATGCAGTATTGGCAATGTCAGTTAGACTATTTCCCAATGATCATGGTAAGCAGGCTTGTGATAAGACCCCTTATCTTTATCTCAGATATTTTAGAATTACACTCTGAGTAATCATAAACTTGGATGAATGGGATGGACAATTTTCTCCTTAAGAGAAAATCGATGACAAGGTAAGAGTTGAGGATGCTAAGATTGAATCAGTCTTTGTTTTGATATTGATAACCTTTTTGTGGCCAGTTTGAAAACATTAAAATGATTTACAGTACTTCTAAATACTGAGAGGATTTTCACAAAAATAAAATGGGGTCTTCAGAATGTTAATATACCTAATTTCCTAGAAATTGTCCCTTTTGTTTAAGGTTTGTATTTTACAAAAGTAAATATTAAAGGCACTTCTTCCAAGCAACATTTCAATATAACAAAGGCCAATAGAAGCTATTTTACAACTTTATTTCCTAATGGTCGTAAAAACTGCAAATCCTACTGAATTTAAAAGAGAAGGGGTTACCTCGTCAATTGAAGAATTTCTTTAAGATGAGGCCATTAACAGGAAGAGAGTCCCTCTTTCCTGATAGATATTGTAATATGAATGTCGAATGGCCTATCTTCTTGCTGATCTGAAATGGTCCAAGCCACATCTTTTGTAATTTGGTGTGTTTACCTTTATCCTCATGTGCTTTGTCCAATTTTAGAACTAGATCACCAACCTGCAACTGTTTAGAACTAGACGAAGTTTAATCAAATGATGACTTGATTATCTGCTGATGTTTAGCGTGAGTAATTTTGGCTTTCTCTCTCTTTTCTTCTAATTTTAAAATTTGATCATGTCTGAGTTGGATAGAAGAAGAGGGGCTTTCTTCAATAAACTGAACTAGGGCTAGAGAAGGAAGCGCTAGATTTGTTGGTAGTACTGCTTCTTTCCCATATACAAGATTGAATGGAGAAGTACCTATAGAGGCCTTCTGCGTTATTCTATCAGCCCATAGTGCGAATATTAAATATTTGTGCCAGTTTTTATGATTTTGTTCGATAGTTCACTTAATGATTTTGAGTAGATTTTTATTGGTAGACTCTGCCAGACCATTACCTTGGGGATAGTAATTTGCATAATATTTCAGTTTAAATCCTCTTTTAATAGCAAACTCAAACATGGCATTTCCAGAGAAATAAGATGCATTATAAAAAACAAGAGCATTTGGGACACCAAACCTGGTAATGATGAATTGGTCTATAAATTCTATAACTCCTTCAGAGTTTGTTGTCTTTAATGGAATTGCTTCAGCCCACTTAGTAAAGTAATCAGTAGCAGTAAGGATATAGTTATATTGTTTGGAGGATTGTGGAGTTATTTCCCCAATGATATCTAATCCCCATTGTTCAAAAGGTTGATCAATGTTGACTGGTTGCAAAGGGAAAGCTGGTTTCCTTTGTCTTCCACTGGAGACTTGACAACTTCGGCATTTCCTTACATAGTCATGGGTATCTCTGAACAAGGTGGGCCAGTAATATCCAACATGAATGATTTTTTGAGCTGTTGTGTCAGCTCCAAAATGTCCTCCGGCTGGTCCATCGTGTAGCTCCTGTAAAACTTCTTATGCTCCAGGTTTCTCCAGGCATCTTAATAAAACTGAATCATAATTTTGCCTAAAAAGCACATCATCAATGATAATGAAGTTTTTTGCCTTTAATCTAATAGCCCGTTTGTTTTTATAAGAAAGATTAGGAGGTGCATGACCATTTTTCAAATAAAAGATTAAATCTACATATTGAGATTCAGAATTGGTAATACTTGTCTGGTTGATTTCTTCAACATGATCTGCATCACCTGATTCGGGAATGTTGGATGCTCCTGCTAATAACCTGCAAAAACCTTGGCCTCTAACAATCTTTCCTGGCTTGATTTCCAAGTCATATTCTTGAAGTGTTGTAACCCAATTTGCCCTTTTTTCACCTAATTCCCTTTGGATCAGTGATTGCCTTACTGCATAAAAAGGAACTATTACCTTTGTATGGGCTTTTAGAAGGAAGGGCCTATAGTGTTTGATGGCTTTATACACAGCAAAGGCTTGTTTTTCAACTTCAGAGTATTTTAGTTCTGCACCCTGAAAATTTGAGCTAAATAATGAAATCGGTGCTTCCAAGTCGTAATCATTAATCTGAGTGAGTACCGCTGCATAAGATGAATCGGACGCGATAGTGTACAATGTGAAATGATTAGAAAAATTAGGAGTGTTTAAAGCGGGGGCATTGATTATTGATTGTTTGATTAAATCAAATGATTCTTTTTCCACAAACCCCCATCTAAACACTGAATTTTTCTTAATCATGGTTTGTAATGGTAAAATGATATGAGAAAAATCGGGAACAAATCTTTTGACAAAGTTGATCTTACCTAAAAATGACTGCATGGATTTTTTGTTATGAGGAAATGGGATTTGAGAAATTTCTTTAATCCTGCCGGGATCAATATAAATACCATATTTGGAAATGATAAAGCCCAAGAGATTTCCTTGATTTAGAGCAAAGAAGGATTTTTTGGGATTAAGTGAAATACCATACCTTCTACAACGTTTAAATATTTGATTCAAATCATGTAAATGGTTGGATCTCTTTTTAGAAAATACAGTAATATCATCTAAATAGACAACTATTGTTTTGTTGATCAATCCTTTGAAGGCTATATCCATTGCTCTTTGGAATGTAGCTCCTGCGTTAATAAGTCCAAAAAGCATTTTCTGATAAGCGTAAGTTCCCCATTTTGTTCTGAAAGTAGTTTGGAGTCTATCATTAGGATGGACGAGAATTTGGTTGTATCCTGAAAATCCGTCTAGAAAGGACATTAGCTCAGAACCTGCTACTGAATGGAGTATTTGCACCATGGTAGGTAATGGGAAATTATCTTTTTGACTTGCCTTGTTTAGATTTCTGAAATCTATACAAATCCTCATGTCACCATTTTTCTTCCTAACAGGCACCGTATTAGACACCTAGTTTGAGTGTCGAATAGGAAAAATAATCTTTTCTTTCAAGAGTTTATTGAGTTCTGATTTCATCTAGCTCTCTAAGTTTGGATGTATTTTCCTCAAATTTTTTTGAACCGGTTTTTGTTCAGAAAGCATTGGAATGGTATGCTGGATGATTTATGTATCATATGTTTTTAAATCATCATACTTCCAAGAGAAGACATGTTTATTTTTCCTTAATAATCTAATAAATGATGTCCTTTCTTGTTCAGAAAGTCCTAATCCTAAATTGATATTTTGAGGGTTTTGCTCAGTACCAAGATTTATCAATTCAAATCTTAAGGTAGAACTTTGGAGTTTTGAATTGGTTGCCTGTTTAAACCTGTCTTTAATGTCGTAGAGGTCTTCAAGTTTAACCACAGGTCTTGGTATTGAGTTTTCCTCATGCTTTTCTTTCATCTGAAGATCATGATCACTTTCATCAATGATCTGATCGTTGTAGGATTTGTCGGAAGTTAAGAAATGTAGGATGTCTTCATCTTGGTTGAACACTCGCCAATTGGTGACATTGTCAGGAATTGATGGCCTAAAGATCAATTCTACTGAAAATATATCCGGGCTATAATCTTCAGAAGGCAGGAGTTTAGAAGCAACATTGGCCAACAAGTCAGCTGTTGCATTCTGGGATCTGGGAATAGGTGAAATATTGAATGCTAAGAAATGAGATATAAGTTCCTGGACTAAAGACTGATAGTGTTTGAGGTGATTAGAGAGATAATGGCTTGTATTTCGAACTTGTTTTATGACAATCTCTGAATTTCCAAACACTTTTAAATATTGGACTTTCAGGCCAATAACTTTATATAATCCTTGTACCAAGGCCTCATACTCAGCTGTATTATTCGTGCATTCAAATTCTAATCTACAAGAAAACATTGTTTTTTCTCCCTCAGGGCTGATTAAAATACACCCTGCTCCTGATCCTTTACTAGATTTTGAACCGTCAAAATATAAAGACCAAAATAAAGAATTATCAACAATTTTATTTACAGAATTCTCAGTAACATTAACACATCTTGATCTGTCAGTTTGTGAAAAAATTTCGATTTGTGATGTGAATTTGTTTACCGAGAAAGGAGATGGTTGGGAAATATAATTGCCAAAGAATGATTCAGAAGAATAGTTTCCCAAAATGTTATTGTTAAATGCAATTGGTTGATTCTCCTGTTCGAACTCTGTGACAATATGGGTCATGTGTTTCTCCCGATTGATTTTTATTTGATTTGGCTTTCCCTTGTAGGGCAGCCACATATGAGACCAATCGGTAGAAATATACCCATGGAGCTTCTCAGACCAATCCTTACTCAAGATTAAAACATAAAACTCAGGTATATCAGCGATTAAGATATCAATTCATTGAACCACTCGTGGATCAGGAGATAACCTGATAGTAACAGAGTTTATTTCCCCTAAGACCTGGACTTTGGTTCTATCTAACTGCACAATGTGAATTGAAGACTTTTGGGGTTCTGTGTTCAGTTTTGAACAAACTGAAGCTGGCATTATATTGGATGATGCCCCGGAGTCAATCAAGCAGTTATGTAGATTTCGATTGTAGATTTCGTAGGTTAAGAGGAAAGGAGGGGTATGGGAATTTGATCTGTCTCCGATTAGAATCGTATCAGTAGCCTCAACTCTACCAAAGGTGGTTTTCCTGAACCATTTGTAGCTTTAGAACTAGGAAGAGGCGAAGAAGGAACTGCATTAATTTCTTTAAGAAGCAATTTCTGTTGATGTTTTAATTTGCTGAGTTCAAACATGGTGATGTTTGCCTTCGTCTTTTTCATATCATCAACAATATTGTAATCCATTGAATCTGATACTATCAACGTCTTTGATGATGAAGGTATATTTGAGGATGATGGTTGGTTTTGAGGCACTGTTGCAGCTGGCTTCCTTGTGGGTACCCTTTCCTTTGTAGTATTAGTACCTACACTCCTTTTCTTTGAACTTGCCTGGACAGGTTCAAGGGCACTTTTTCTCCTAGTAGTCACAGGAAAAGCTTCTTGTTCAGTTTCGGTATGATAGTTAGGCAATATAAAGCCCCACATTCCATGGCATTCAATGACTTCCTCTTCCTCGAATTCATCAGATGGTGCAATTGTTTCTTCTTCTTCTTCTTCCTCAGGGTCTAAATCTACATTGGATATAACATTTGGAGGTTTTGACTCAAGTTTCTTAAAATTCCTATATGGTTTCTTTGTTGAGGTTTCTGCTACTTGCTTTTTAATTTCAACCATTTTATTTGACATTGTTTTGAGGACCTTTTGAAGACCCTCCATATCATATGGATCTTTGGTGATTTTCTTCTTTGAATCATCCTTGAAAGACACTTTTTTGGATTTCCTGTCTTCGAGAGCAGCTTTCTTTTCCAAAGCGATTATACGTTTTTCGATAGCCAGGGCTTCTTTCATGTTTTCGGCCAATGTAGGTTTTCCAGCCCTATCTACAAAAATGGCTATATTTGAAGGTAAGGCTGTAATGTACCACTCGCTTCTAATTTGTTCGCTCGGCTTGGAATCAGTAGGGATTTTATTCAAGAGTTTATTAAATCGGGAGTTAAACTCCTTAATTGGTTCTCTAGACTCAATCCTTAGATTTGAAAGGTCATTAATGAGTGTGTCCAAGGATCTATCGTTGCCATATTTGGTAAGAAACTACTCTAAAAAGTATTCCAACTGGTAATGGATCCAGAGGGCAAGGAAAATTACCAAGACCTAGCTGATCCTTGTAATGTGTAGGGGAAAAGTCTAACTACAACATCTTCTTCTGTTACTCCCTTCAGATTAACTGACAACATGAAATTATTTATGTGTTCCTCAGCTAATGTTCCAGCATCTGGATTAAAATTTGGTAACCATTTCTCAGGATAATCAGGTAATGGATGTAATGGTGCAGACGTAGTGACTGCACCAGGACTATTCCATGGATTCTGAGCCATCTTGTGAGTACCAACGATTTCCTGTGGTGTTCCAGGTGTTTGGGGAGGAGGTGGAAATGAAGACTGAAAAGATTGTGATGTTGAAGGTGAAGACCCCTGGTGAACGATAATATGTTATGGGGAAGTGGGTTTTTGACTTCACACTCGAGATGATGAGATGGAATATGATGGAGAAAAGGTCTCACTACCAGAACCTTCAGTGTTCTTTTTAACCCTTTTCCCTTGGGGTAAAGGCAAATCAGGTGGTTCTGTTAGACTCCGTCTCATGTCAGAGATTGATTCTTCTTCAAAACAGGGTTTTGAAGAAGAAATCATTTAAATGTTGCTTTTTATATTATGTAATTTATCTTCAGCTTTTCAACTGGTAGCAACTTCAAAGCTCCTATCCCTGCACAAGCACAATTCAGAATATTATTAGCAATCAGAGGCAAAAAGCTATGTGGAGAAAATACCAATTGCAGCAGTATCAAGTGCACAAGTTCATGGTGGTATTTTGAAAGATGGTACACGGATGGTTATAAAGATGCAACACTTGCAAATAGAGACAATGATGTGTTATGGTCTTCATAATCTTGCTTGGATAGTTTATGGAGATAATAAAAAGGAACCTTGAAAAGAATAATTCAGACATATTGTAAGCCCCCGCCTACAAAATAAGCAGTGTGACCCTCCTTCATCAGGTACATATGATAGTATTTGCAAAGCCTGTGGTATTGATGAGTGCGCTGATTGTCTTCTAATATGTGATGCCTGTGATGGAGCATATCATACATATTGCCTTTCACCTCCAATTAATCTTCCACGGACCCACATTTTCTTGACACCCTTGTTTGAAAGCTAAAATTTCACTGCTACCAGTGTGGGCAAATGTTGTTTCAGATATTCCAGCAATGTTCTCTGTTTGGCCATTAGAAGCTGCAGGTATTGCATCTACAGACACTGTAATGTATTTCAAGAGCTTTGGCAGAAGTCTCCCTGCAAACTCTTCAGTATTGTCCGTCACCACACTAGCATGATTCAGTGAAGGGCATGAAAATTTTGGGTCTGGATGGGATATGGTGCTGTTTCCAACTGTTTTGTCAATTATTGCCTCAAATATTTGAGTAGTGTCTTCCGGTGTGTTATCAGGAGTTACAAACAGAGAATTAACATAACTGGGGACTTCTGTTCTACCTATTGCTGTGGAATGACTGTATATATGGGCATGGTGAGATATGCCATCGGTCAACATACCATTTAAGATGTATTCATACATATCATGGTCATCTTGTTTCCCATCGTTCTTAGAAGACAAGTAATGGGTGTCATTAACATCAAATGGTCCACGTTTTGCCAGAGGAATTACCAGAGAGTTGTCCATCTAATAATTTGATGGCAAACGTTTTGCATCACCATTTGACTGGCAGATTCAGCACTTCGCAATGTTCGTATTGTTTCTGACAGCAGCTTCTTAGTTTCAAAGAGCGAGGCCTGGGCAGTAGCATTTATAACTGATGATGATGTTCTTTGTTCATTTACATTCTGTTTCCTTGCAACTCTTCTGACAGAGGAGCATGGTATGTTTCGATATATATATTTTTCATTGCAGAGCATGCCCTTTGGCAGTAATCCTGGAAGTACATAAAGAAATATTAGAATTCACTAACATCATGCGAGAATTTGAGATTGTTGCTGTAGCATACAGAATGGGAGGAGACCCTGAGAGATTTGTTTAGTGAAAATGGGAATGTCTCAGGTGCAAAAGTCATTTATAATCGTAAAGATGGAGTGCCTCGTGCCTTTGGTTTTGTTTCTTTAGCCTCACAATCAGAAGTGGAGGCTGCCATTGCTTCATTGCACAGGAAGGAGTTTCGTGGATGAATTCTGGTGGTGAGACAAGTCAGAGCAACGAACAAAGAAGTTTATGAAAGAATATTAGTAGTGAAAGATGCAAAGGTTAAGAGCCAAGTATGATATTTTGCGAAAAGTTGAGGAAATGAGGATTTTCCATCATGGATGTGATCTTTATAGAGGCTGTAATTAAGCAAGACATGTACAAGATGGTATATTGCTCAGAGTCTTTTCCTCAGGACTTTAATCAAGCATGAGCAAAAGTCTGTGATGGTTGTGACAGTTTCGACATTGATGATCCCGAGGCTAGTATATGTGCCCATGTAAATTTGAATGGAGGCACCCGTGATCAAGATGCTCGACTTGGTTGGCAAGGAGAGCCTATGCTAGGTCATCTACCATATAATCGTTTTGGCCGTCTCCAGCTTGGGCATGATTCACGGGATGTAGTGGAATGCAATACCAAGTGCCCGTGTGGATCAAAGTGTTTGATTGAACAAATCCCAAGGGGCAAATTTGTTATTGAATATTTTGGAGAGGATACATTTAGGACACTAGCAGCAGCAGATAATGTAGTGATGTTAGTGGATGCAGGAAAAGGTCTAGAACCACAAACTAAAAAACTTTTTGAGGTATGCAGAATGAGGAAGCTTCCTGTGTTCACTTTTATGAACAAAATGGACCGTCCAGCACTAGAACCTCTGGAGTTACTTGATCAAATTGAGCAGGAGTTTGGGCTTGCTACCTATCTAGTAAGCTGGCCTATAGGGTCTAGTGATAGGTTCATTGGATTGTATCATATACCTAGCAAGAATGTTTATTTATTCCAAAAAGATTCAAAACATGGGAGTAAAGAAGCCTCTGTAAAAATTGTTCCCTTTGGTGACTCTACTCTGAATACCATAATTCCATCTGATCTATATAAGCAGCTTGAGGACGAAATTGAGTTGATTGAAGGACTCTTTCCACTCATGGATGTAGCAAAAATTCATTCTGGTGATTTATCCCCTGTATTTTTTGGTAGTGCTATGAATAATTTTGGGGTTGAATTGTTTCTTGACAGCTTCTTGCAATATGCCATGGAACCTAGTGCACACGAGAGCAACATATGGGCAAATCCTACCTGATTATCCACACTTCACTGGGTTTGTCTTTAAACTGCAGGCAAATATGGATCCAAAACATAGGGATAAAGTTGCATTTGTTCGAGTTTGTTCAGGTCAGTTTAGCAAGGGCATGAAAGTTCAGTTGGCACGTACTGGAAAAACAATCACTTTGACAAGGCCACAGAAATTGTTTGCTCAGAGCAGAGCAACAATGGAGGTCAGATTTGCTGGTGATGTTATTGGATTGAACAACCTGAACACTTTCTGCATTGGTGATACTGTCTATACTGGTCCTAGAGTGTCTCTTCCAGGCATTCCTTCATTCTCCCCAGACATATTCTGTAATTTACGTAATACAAACCCCTCAAAATATAAACAGTTCCAGAAGGGTCTTCATGAATTGGTTGGTGAAGGTGTTGTTCAGGTGCTCTACTCAGTGGTTTCGGCCAAAACAGATCCTATCTTGGCAGCAATTGGCCAACTTCAGTTTGAGTTGATTGTTAGGTCTTTGAGTACCGAATGGCACATGAATATGGAGTCGAAACCAACCTTGAACCATTTGGATTTAGTGTTGCTAGATGGGTTGCAGGAGGTTGGCCAGCACTAGAGAAGGCTGGAAAATTGTATAACTGTGTTACAGTAAAAGACATGTGGGAGCGACCTGTGCTTTTATTTCGTAATGAGTGGAATGTGTCTCAGATGATGAGTTTCAGATCATGGGAGCCCAAGACAGACAGGATTCCGTTCCATGATTTCCGCCAGCAATTGATCCTTTGGAGATTTTGTGGGCGATGTGGCTCTTAGAAGACGGACTGTGAACTGTTGCTGATGCTACCTTGTAGCATGTGGTTGGATGTGTTAAACGCTGGGTGCAACCACGCAAACCTCTTTCAGTACAGGTGTCATCATAAGGATATGATTTTAGTTTAAAGTTGTTTTATTAAAATGGTAAATGCAACATGGCAAACCGAAACTTCAGTCAAGGCTATCTATCACAGCTAAAGAAAGCGATCTGATTCAAGATTTCAATCCTGATCTGCGCTCCAACATTCATCTTTAAGTTGGCCAATTATCCAAAGATTTAGGGACACGGTTCTGTTTTAGAAATGATGAAAAAGCTCTTCCCTATTTTTGTAATGGCAATTGAAACAACATTTTTGCTATTGGACCGATTCGTTTCTCTTTTAGCAGATTTTTATTTAATGTATTAAAAAATAATCATTTGTGAGAGTTAGAGGGGAGATTTTTCGAAGTGCTGGAGGAGAACCGAGCTCCATTGTACAGTCTTTGACAGAGGGATTTTTAATGAAAATTTCACAGCTCTAATTTCTGAGATTCATGTGGTATGTTAATTTAGCATAAGTTTTCCCTTTGTCTCATATGTAAACTGTTATGTTTCATTCACCTCATTATCATTTCTAATTGAGCAAATGAAGTGTTTAGGTAGAATTCATAGTATTATATGCTTTGCCTATAAGTTTGTTCAATTCAATGTTTTCTTCTGTTTGACAAGGATTCAAAGTTATTGTTTGCCCTTGTCAGCTCCTCACCGGTCTTGCCATCCCATTTAAATCTAGATTTGATGTTAAATTGCTTGCTACCTTGCCTCAGTCATCAACCTGTGTTGTTCATTATATTTCTCTGTTTGAAGCTGTAATTTTTCCCATGCAACCCAGAAAAACCCCGTTATTTAATTAAAAACTCCCAAATCAAATTTCAAATCAGTTTACTAGCCTAAAATCAGTGTTTCTAATTGGTCAACTCATCCTATTGGAAAACCCACCGAGTTTGACCCGAGAGAGCCTTCTCATACCTCGTAGGGCTAGCTACGAGGTGAAATGGTTTGATGTAGCTTTGAGATTTTCCTTCTCAGCCTGAGGTGAAATTTCAAACGCTAACATGGTGGCGACCATACTGGGGAGAACAAATTTGTAATTTGCTCATTGTGGTGTGATTTCTTAAGTCTTAGACGGAGTCTGAAGATACGCCAGGTAGCCTTCGAACACGCTCTTGTTTTACATCAGCGTTAGTAGATAAATGCTGCTTCAGTGGATCTCCGTGAGCTTGTGAAATTAGCGCTTCATTGGCACTTTTACCCCAGTACATGTATCAAGTTCAGATTTGATTGTTGATAGTGGACAACAATCAAGCACTTGACAGGCTAAAATCATTCACTGGCGACTCCAATTCGATCCAGACACTCCAGTGCTTGCTGATCCATTCATGTAATGGAAGGGTATGTGGCAGACCCTGCCGTGTGTGAAGTTGTAGAAGAAATAAGACATTTGTTAGCAAATCTTGAATTTGATGAAAATGTTTACAGTGTTTGGCTTCATTTGTTCAAATCTTTAAAGGTCTTCAAAATTGAATTGTGTGAGTTAATTGTTGAAAGAATTGAAGACGAGATTCAATGGTTAGATGAGCAAATCAAGTCATACGATTTCCAAGACCCTAAAAATTTTTTGGAAATCCTTCCTCCATCGCAACAAGAAGTCATAGACTTACCCACAGATATTTATATTGACAATGTGCAGCTGGAAGTATGCATCGCAGAGTTGGGGCAGCCAACAGAGTCCGGCTTCCGCGATCCAATGGCAACTTACATGGACAGATTTTTCAGTTTGATTGATAGATCAGACTGTCTTGTACTTGACCAGAGGCATTACTTACATGAAGGGCTGCCAGCAACTGCATCTGTGCCTTCGCGGAAGCATTCTCAAGCGGCTTCATTTTCAGGTTTACTTGAATGGCTAATTTGGCATTTTAGTATTACCTGATCTATTGTTTGTACAACAAAGTAGGGTAGCTTTGTAAATAAATAAGCAGCCATAAGGGCAGCATCGTGTTTTAGTTTGCTTGAAGATTGTTAAGTCGTTTTCAGTCATTTTAGTCTTGAGATCAGATCAGTTTGAGTTCAGTTTCAGTTGTGTATATGATGACTCCATTGCCCAATGGGTAGAGGCACGGTCTGCTCTCCCAAAGTTCTGTGATTCTTGGCACCTCCACGGAGCGGCAGCTGCCATCCCAAATGGAGCCAATGTTAGACTCTGTCTCATGTCAGAGATTGATTCTTCTTCAAAACAGGGTTTTGAAGAAGAAATCATTTAAATGTTGCTTTTTATATTATGTAATTTATCTTCAGCTTTTCAATTGGCAACAACTTCAAAGCTCCTATCCCTGCACAAGCACAATTCAGAATATTATTAGCAATCAGAGGCAAAAAGCTATGTGGAGAAAATACCAATTGTAGGAGTATCAACTGCACAAGTTCATGGTGGTATTTTGAAATATGGTACACAGATGGTTATAAAGATGCAACACTTGCAAATAGAGACAATGATGCGTTATGGTCTTTGTAATCTTGCTTGGATAGTTTATGGAGTTAATAAAAAGGAACCTTGAAAAGAATAATTCAGACATATTGTAAGCCCCTACCTACAAAATAAGTAGTGTGACCCTCCTTCATCAGGTACAGATGATAGTATTTGCAAAGCCTGTGCTATTGATGAGTGCGCTGATTGTCTTCCAATATGTGATGCCTGTGATGGAGCATATCATACATATTTCCTTTCACCTCCAATTAATCTTCCACAGACCCACATTTTCTTGACACCCTTATTTGAAAGCTAAAATGTCACTGCTACCAGTGTGGGCAAATGTTGTTTCAGATATTCCAGCAATGTTCTCTGTTTGGCCATTAGAAGCTGCAGGTATTTCATCTACAGACACTGTAATGTATTTCAAGAGATTTGGCAGAAGTCTCCCTGCAAACTCTTTAGTATTGTCCGTCACCACACTAGCATGATTCAGTGAAGGGCATGAAAATTTTGGGTCTGGATGGGATATGGTGCTGTTTCCAGTTGTTTTGTCAATTATTGCCTCAAAGATTTGAGTAGTGTCTTCCGGTGTGTTATTAGGAGTTACAAACAGAGAATTAACATAACCGGGGACTTCTGTTCTACCTATTGCTATGGAATGACTGTATATATGGGCATGGTATGCCATCGGTCAACATACCATTTAAGCGGTATTCATACATATCATGGTCATCTTGTTTCCCATCATTCTTAGAAGACAAGTAATGGGTGTCATTAACATCAAATGGTCCATGTTTTTCCAGAGGAATTACCAGAGATTTGTCCATCTAATAATTTGATGGCAAACGTTTTGCATCACCATTTGACTGGAAAATTCAGCACTTCGCAATGTTCGTATTGTTTCTGACAGCAGCTTCTTAGTTTCAAAGAGCGAGGCCTGGGCAGTAGCATTTATAACTGATGATGATGTTCTGTGTTCATTTACATTCTGTTTCCTCGCAACTCTTCTGACAAAGGAGCATGGTCTGTTTCGATATATATATTTTTCATTGCAGAGCACACCCTCTGGTGGTAATCCTGGAAGTACATAAAGAAATATTAGAATTCACTAACATCATGCAAGAATTTGAGATTGTTGCTGTAGCATACAGAATGGGAGGAGACCCTGAGAGATTTGTTTAGTGAAAATGGGAATGTCTCAGGTGCAAAAGTCATTTATAATCGTAAAGATGGAGTGCCTCATGCCTTTGGTTTTGTTTCTTTAGCCTCACAATCAGAAGTGGAGGCTGCCATTGCTTCATTGCACGGGAAGAAGTTTCATGGACGAATTCTGGTGGTGAGACAAGTCAGAGCAACGAACAAAGAATTTTATGAAATAATACTAGTAGTGAAAGATGCAAAGGTGAAGAGCCAAGTATGATCTTTTGCGAAAAGTTGAGGAAACGAGGATGTTCCATCATGGATGCGATCTTTATAGAGGCTGTAATTAAGCAAGACATGTACAAGATGGTATATTGCTCAGAGTCTTTTCCTTAGGACTTTAATCAAGCATGAGCGAAAGTCTGTGATGGTTGTGACAGTTTTGACATTGATGATCCTGAGGCTAGTATATGTGCCCATGTAAATTTGAATGGAGGCACCCGTGATCAAGATGCTCCACTTGGTTAGCAAGGAGAGCCTATGCTAGGTTGTCTACCATATAATCGTTGTGGCCGTCTCCAACTTGGGCATGATTCACGGGATGTAGTGGAATGCAATACCAAGTGCCCGTGTGGATCAAAGTGTTTGATTGAACAAATCCCAAGGGGAAAATTTGCTATTGAATATTTTGGAGAGGATACATTTAGGACACTAGCAGCAGCAGATAATGCAGTGATGTTAGTGGATGCAGGAAAAGGTCTAGAACCACAAACTAAAAAACTTTTTGAGGTATGCAGAATGAGGAAGCTTCCTGTGTTCACTTTTATGAACAAAATGGACCGTCCAACACTAGAACCTCTGGAGTTACTTGATCAAATTGAGCAGGAGTTTGGGCTTGCTACCTATCTAGTTAGCTGGCCTATAGGGTCTGGTGATAGGTTCATTGGATTGTATCATATACCTAGCAAGAATGTTTATTTATTCCAAAAAGATTCAAAACATGGGAGTAAAGAAGCCTCTGTAAAAATTGTTCCCTTTGGTGACTCTACTCTGAATACCATAATTCCATCTGATCTATATAAGCAGCTTGAGGACGAAATTGAGTTGATTGAAGGACTCTTTCCACTCATGGATGTAGCAAAAATTCATTCTGGTGATTTATCCCCTGTATTTTTTGGTAGTGCTATGAATAATTTTGGGGTTGAATTGTTTCTTGACAGCTTCTTGCAATATGCCATGGAACCTGGTGCACACGAGAGCAACATAGGGCAAATCCTACCTGATTATCCACACTTCACTAGGTTTGTCTTTAAACTGCAGGCAAATATGGATCCAAAACATAGGGATAAAGTTGCATTTGTTCGAGTTTGTTCAGGTTAGTTTAGCAAGGGCATGAAAGTTCAGCTGGCACGTACTGGCAAAGCAATCACTTTGACAAGGCCACAGAAATTGTTTGCTCAGAGCAGAGCAACAATGGAGGTCGGATTTGCTGGTGATGTTATTGGACTGAACAACCCAAACACTTTCTGCATTGGTGATACTGTCTATACTGGTCCTAGAGTGTCTTTTCCAGGCATTCCTTCATTCTCCCTAGACATATTCTGTAATTTACGTAATACAAACCCCTCAAAATATAAACAGTTCCAGAAGGGTCTTCATGAATTGGTTGGTGAAGGTGCTATTCAGGTGCTCTACTCAGTGGTTTCGGCCAAAACAGATCCTATCTTGGCAGCAATTGGCCAACTTCAGTTTGAGTTGATTGTTAGGTCTTTGAGTACCGGATGGCACATGAATATGGAGTCGAAACCAACCTTGAACCACTTGGATTTAGTGTTGCTAGATGGGTTGCAGGAGGTTGGCCAGCACTAGAGAAGGCTGGAAAATTGTATAACTGTGTTACAGTAAAAGACATGTGGGAGCGACCTGTGCTTTTATTTCGCAATGAGTGGAATGTGTCTCAGATGATGAGTTTCAGATCATGGGAGCCTGAGATAGACAGGATTCCGTTCCATGATTTCCGCGAGCAATTGATCCTTTGGAGATTTTGTGGGCGATGTGGCTCTTAGAAGACGGACTGTGAACTGTTGTCGATGCTACCTTGTAGCATGTGGTTGGATGTGTTAAACACTGGGTGCAACCACGCAAACCTCTTTCAGTACAGGTGTCATCATAAGGATAGGATTTTAGTTTAAAGTTGTTTTATTAAAATGGTAAATGCAACGTGGCAAACCGAAACTTCAGTCAAGGCTATCTATCATAGCTAAAGAAAGCGATTTGATTCAAGATTTCAATCCTGATCTGTGCTCCAGCATTCATCTTTAAGTTGGCCAATTATCCAAAGATTTAGGGACACGGTTCTGTTTTAGAAATGATGAAAAAGCTCTTCCCTATTTTTGTAATGGCAGTTGAAACAACATTTTTGCTGTTGGACCGATTCGTTTCTCTTTTAGCAGATTTTTATTTAATGTATTAAAAAATAATCATTTGTGAGAGTTAGAGGGGAGATTTTTCGAAGTGCTGGAGGAGAACTGAACTCCATTGTATAGTCTTTGACAGAGGGATTTTTAATGAAAATTTCACAGCTCTAATTTCTAAGATTCATGTGGTATGTTAATTTAGCATAAGTTTTCCCTTTGTCTCATATGTAAACTGTTATGTTTCATTCACCTCATTATCATTTCTAATTGAGCAAATGAAGTGTTTAGGTAGAATTCATAGTATTATATGCTCTGCCTATAAGTTTGTTCAATTCAATGTTTTCTTCTGTTTGACAAGGATTCAAAGTTATTGTTTGCCCTTGTCAGCTCCTCACCAGTCTTGCCATCCCATTTAAATCCAGATTTGATGTTAAATTCCTTGCCTACCTTGCCTCAGTCGTCAACCTGTGTTGTTCATTATATTTCTCTGTTTGAAGCTGTAATTTTGCCCATGCAACCCAGAAAAACCCCGTTATTTAATTAAAAACCCCCAAATCAAATTTCAAATCAGTTTACTAGCCTAAAATCAGTGTTTCTAATTGGTCAACTCATCCTATTGGAAAACCCACCGAGTTTGACCCGAGAGAGCCTTCTCATACCTCGTAGGGCTAGCTACGAGGTGAAATGGTTTGATGTAGCTTTGAGATTTGCCTTCTCATCTTGAGGTGAAATTTCAAATGCTAACAGGTTCAATGCTGAGTTTTTCGCTTTGAAGTCTGGTGAGAGGATGAGGTAGGCAGAATTGTGAACTCTAACTGCCTTGAGATACTTCAGATCTCTGAGGTGAAATGGTGAAGCCTTGAAGTTTCTGGATGATAGACTGAACTTCAGGGGACTCCGGACTTAAACGTTCTGAAGTATGATGGGGTTGAGCAGTGGTAGTTGATCCCTCTTCTTCTCGTCTGGACAACGGTATTTTAGAGTGGAAATGAGAGGTCCAAGGTGAGGTGGAGGGTGATTTACTCTGTGAATGGTCTATAGGTTTTGATTACTCGTCATTCACAGTTGATGGCCCTCCTTCTAATACCAAAAATGTTGAGGCCCCGAAAATCGTTACATCAACATCAAGGGATAACCACCCGGCCTGGACCTTAATACAACTCCTTCTCCATTTGGGATGGTGGCTCGGACTGGATATAATGGGACCAGTTTCCCAATAATGAATAAAAGGGGGTGGATGAATGATTGGTTATCTAATAAGTGATAATAAATGGAGGACTTATTCTATGAGAAAAAACGTAAATGACTATTTTATCCCCGGAAGCTTCTATTCTTAATTGCAATGTTTAGTGAACTGTGTTCATTGATAGGCATATAGATGACACTATTCAATAAAGAAAGACATTCATTTAAATGATAATTGCTTCATTCAAATAGTTGAATGAAGTAATTGATAAAACATTGTTACACTTCTCTTTTTATATTACTGATACATGCATGATTGAAAGAATAGCAAACTGTAAACATCCAATAGTGGCAAGTATAAAGTTTACTGTTAAAACACATTCACATATTCAATAATAGCAAGAATGACCAAACAACAATTCACATAAAAGGAATAAATTCAGACAGAGATAATAGTACCATATGAGCTGTGAATCATTCCCAATGCCAATCGCAATTTGAATTCCTTCTTCTGACTCAGAAATACTTTTAAATAAAGGCAATAGTGCACATCCACATAAAAGCTTCATTATCAAAATTTGGAAAGATTGGTCCGTTTTCATAAAAGAATATGCCTAAAGTACAGTAGTGCAACTTCAGGCTTAAGTCACATACAAAAAGTTACGACCCTTTCTAAATACATGAAAGGGTCTATAAATACTAAACTAAGCTAACAAACTGCAAAATTAAAATGCTACTAAATTGGTATAATCCGATCTTGAATATCTCTCCCACAGTGATTTGGTAATCGGTAGCAATGATTCATCATTTTCGCTGTTTGCATTTTGTCCTGAGTTGGCATATTGCCAGCATTGGTTCCACATCATGAGGGCGGCTGAGACGAGAATTTATTTGAGCAGCATAGGTGTCATCATGTATATTGGGAATGATACACCCGATTGCATTCGTTAGGCATTTGAGGGCGGCTCTCTAGCTGTATGGTTTTACTAGGAACAACCAATAGGTGTCCCAAGTTAAACTTTTAATTCCTGAGATCAATCTCCCATTCTTTTCTAGCTCTCGGTGACATGACTACTCCAATGTCTTGGCTGATAATAATTTACCTGGTGTACATTGAGAAATCATGTTAGATAAATAGAGAGTATTGTTGATCAATTCAGTTAAATTGCTCGTAGATAACTTGCATCTAGAAACCTCTCTCTCTGCTTTCATTCATTGGGACTGCCACTCCATGAATAGGATTTCTTTATGGGATTCTAAAATTTTGGGCAAGTTTGTTGCCTATCCCTCATTAGAGTCTTGCGAAGTAAGAAAATCTGTTAAAGTGTCATCAGCTTGCTCTAAATCCTGGCTGGCATCAACTGATTTGTCTATTATAGATGTTGTTATGTCGCACAGAGGTTCATCTTGGGAAATTTCACGACACAAAAACCTTAGTTGTATTATTAATGCGTTGTTAATCAGTATTGCCTCTGCTCTGAACTGGGTAGGTTGGGGAAGACTCTTGAACTTTTCTACTTGAGCTGATAATTGAGCAATTTTCTCATCTTTTGTCTTTGCCATCTATTCATTCATTGCCTTCAACTTTGATAATGCCTCCGATAATTATTTCTGTCCCTAAATCGCTCCCGAATCGGCCCTCTGTTTCTCTTCATGCAACTGTTTGTTGAGCTGGTTATTTAACTGTTGCTGCGTGGACAGTTGCTGTTGTAGTTGTTCTGTCTTTCTATTGTTCCTCCAATAACTGTGCTTGTAGTGAAGTGATCACTTGATCCTTTTATTTCAACAAATTGCTTACCTGTGATGCCTTATCCATGGTGGTTACCGAATAGGCACTAGCATATTGGGATAACTTTGTGAGGTCATCAGAGGGGTCAAATTCTTCCCTCCACACCGCATTGGCTGTTATTGTTTGTTCAGGGAACAGAGAAGGTTGATCAATCCTTCTCCCCTTCAATTGTCACTTCATTACAGCCCCGTGTTTTGGGCTATAGAAAAAATCCAGTGGAGGAATGTCCTCCACCTGCAAAATCATTTGATCTGAAGGATTCTTGGCAATTATTTCTACTATAGTAGTCGGGGGTAGACCACTGGTTCCTTTGCTTGGAACCTCCTTTGATGTTGTATCCTATGTATTGGCCGCTTTGGATGTATCAGCATCCATTGAGCTCTAAAGATTGCTTATAATTGCATTAAATTGTTGTCATTCCTCAAGCAATCTTGGGTCAATTTGAGTATCGACACTCACCTCCTTGCTGCTCTGCTCCTGCTGCTTTTTCTATTCCTCCATCCGTATTTTCTCCTGTTCTTTCTTTTCTGCTTCCTCTCTGTATTTCCTCTGTGATTCCTCTTGTTCTTTCCTCTTTTCCTTTTCCTGTTCTAACCTCCGGAGTTCCTCCTGCTCTCTTCTTTGGACTTCTTCAAAGATTCCGGATGTAGCAGGAGGTTCACTGGTAAGCTGCTGCTCAGGCTCACTTGATTGTATCATCGAGGCAGTAGCTAACAAATCTAGAGGCAGAGTTTGCAACCTCTGCTCTCTAAGTTTATTAAATTCTACTAACCCGTCATCATGGTATCTCATTCTAGCTACCTACTGCACCTGAAATATTGACTCGGCTGAGGAGAACAGGTCATCAAACTCATCTTCCTTATGTTCAAATTTAGTGAGTTTGGCCTGGTCTAGAGAATTATAGATGACTTTCTTCGGGTTGAAACGTCTATTAGGCGGAGTGGCGAGACTTAGGATGTTAATCTTTTATGCCTCTTTCTCTGCATGTTTATAATCATGCAGAGTATAGACGCCACACCTTAGAGGAAAAGGAGGCCAAACTTGCTTCTTTGAATTTCTGAGAGTCTTTGCAGCTGATGCGGTTGTAAGCTGATATGCTATCTCGTGAGCTAATAGTTTGTCTGGTATATACAACGGGAGGATATGAGGCCTGGAGTGACTGCTAAAAACTCTTACATAAGTGAATTTTTCTTCTCCAAACTAGGTTCCTAAGGCTATCAAGTCAATCTCTGCCTGAGAGGAGATCTTAGGAGCAAGTCTATCAAAAATTGCATAGTAAATAGGTAGCATGAATCCATTGTAGACTTGGTATAAGTGATGTTTATAATGATATTTCCATAATTTCTGGTGGTAGACATGAATAGGCATACGGTCCTGTGGAGTCCATCTCCACTCTAACACAGGAAACAAGGAATTAAAACAGAGGGTGTCCAAAATATAGGCACTAAAGTAAAATGGAGGGATGAACCTATCAGTAATAGGGGATTTGTTTATGAATTCAAGAATAGTTGTAGCCAACTTATCCGATAATATAGTCCCCCAATCCATGATTTCACTATTACATGCTGCTTCCATCAAAGTTACCATCTCTATGGAAAATTTTGAAGAATCATGCAATCCCCACATTCGACACATCATGACTCTAGCATAACAATAAGGAGAGCATAAGGAGTCGACGGAGTACTTACCCGAAGACTCATGTTTGTGTTTCGTCAGGTTATATCTCCATTCCCATATAGGCTCCGACTCAGTTTCATTCTCATCTCGAAACTTCTCCAGAAATTCTTTATTAAACTTCTTCTCTGGTCCGAGCAAATGGTACATTTTTTTGAAATCATTGGGATGAAATGAACCGAATATTCTCCCATCAATAGTGCAGAATGTTCTTTCTGTAATTGGAATTTCTTCCATTGCCCATCTCACCACATCTGTATATGGAAGAATTTACTCTCGAGCCACTATCCTGTGTAGGTAGGAATCAGCCAAATCTTTTAAAGTAGCATTAGATTTCTGGGTTGAGCCTGCTGTAGCTTGTACCGATGTTTGCTGAGGTTCCTCGGCTTCAACCAGGTTGTAAATATTCTGCCAAGTAGTACTGTCGAGGCCGAGACATGTGGTATCTGAGATTAATCCCTTTTTGCTTGGTCCCGGGTCGGTGGCATGTTGTCCTGTTACCACAAAAGCTGAAGTCGTTCCAGATTTCTTAGATTTCTTCCCCATTTGGTCTCAAATCGCCACAAGGGAAAAAATCTGCACAAGAAAAAAATGAACGTAATGCGGAGAATAGATGGTGAAAACCAAGTATGGAGGAATTGTGTTAATCAATGAATAATGGAAGATTTATCATAAGGCTCCCGCGGATACAATCTCTGAAGGGATTTAGGCATAACTGCTCCATTAATTGGTCATTTAAAGCTCTAAATCATTTAAATGCTCATTATATCCTTCATTTGCCGAATAATCGTTTAAGCGTGGATTTGATTTTTTGGTGGTTGGACGCAAGCGAATCACTATCGGGAAGAGAAAAGGCTTTTAATGATAATTAATATAATATACCGAAGTCATATCAATCCTTTTCGAAAGTCACGCTTGGCTTTATCGCAATCGGCGATCGGATGAAGCCTTTGGCAATCTTATTTAAGTTTTTGTGGAATCCCCGATTGCCGATAGCGATATTGCTTGACTCGCATCGGGAGTTTTAAGGAGGAGAGTTCGTTATATTCATATCGCATTCCCCGATTGCAGATTGCGATATCGCATTGGAGCAAGGGGAGGGGCCTTTTATTGTTTGATTTCCGGATAACCGATGGTTACTTACGCTTGTCGCATCGGGGAGAATCAATTTGTCATGGTTATGCATCCTTTGTTATTGCGATATGCGATCTTGCGATTGCTTTATCGTAAAAATAAAGAATTATTCATTTTATTTTAAGACTGATTATTTATCAACTCAAAAAGGTTTTATAATGTTTTGTTTGTTTCCAAACCTTTAGAAGAGTGATGGGTTAATACCAATTTAATCTAGAAGGGACCCATTTCATATTATAATTTTCTAAAGTAAAATTTTATGAAATGGGGGGTTGTTGTATAGCACAACAGGGTGATAAGAATTTGGCCTCTGAAGTCCTTGATCATTGAGATCCTATTGTGAGACCTGTGCTCCATTGTAGCTCTGTGAAAAAACCTTGTGTTTCTCTCCCCTTCTTTTAGCCATTGAACTCTTGATTTTTGTCTCCAAAATATTTCCTCTTGTTTACATAAGTCCTCCCATTCCTATTGATGCTTGTTGGCTTTTTCATTTCTTTCCCCATCAAAGCCATTTGTGATAAGGGTTTGATTAAGTTCCTGCATTTTTCGTTCAACAACTTTTTTTCTTCGAAAATATAGCCAAACTCATTTTTATTCCAATCTTTGAGCCTCAGCTTGATGTGTTTCAATATTTTGTGTAATAGAAACATTCTCGCTCCCTAGATCTGCAGATCTTCTTTCCACCATTTTTCAATGTTGTTAATAAATTTTGGATGGGTGAGCCAGATATTTTCAAATATAAAAGGTCTGTTCTTTGGGGTTCCAATGCCAGTAACCTCAAATTGAATAGGCCAATGGTACGAACCACCGAAGGGGAGAAATATCATAGCCATATCAAGGTCTGTGAGCATAAGGTCCTCTGAGATTATGAACCTGTCTAACTTTGAGGCTACTTGAGACTCTCCTCTTCTTTTGATGTTCTAGGTAAAGAGGCCATTACTTGTATCTATGTCAACTAGCTGCATGTTGTCTATAAAATTTGGAAATGCTATAGAGTCTCTGCTTATAGTTCTGGTCCCACCATTTCTTTATGACAGGGATTTGATCATGTTAAAGTCCCCACGCAAAATCCATGGTATTCCTGAATGTCTATCTCTTACATCCTCTAGAGAAGTGAGTAGCCTCAGTTTATCATCAAGTCTTTGAGGGCCACCAACATTTGTGATTAAATAAATCTCGTTGTATCCCACAGGCTGAATAACCACTGATAAACAATTCCTAGATGCCTCTACATCAACTATGCCAAACTTTTGTGGGTTCCAAATGTAAGAATGCCTCCTGCTATTTTGTTTGCCTTGACTTCTAGATATTCATATCTATTGAGCGATTTTCTATGTATTTCTCTTATTTTTTTAATAGAACGTTTAGTTTACTAGATAAAAATCATATCAGGAGTTTCCTGTTCCAATCGGTTGTTAAGAATCCTTTGTTTCCTTTTGCTTCCTAGACCTCTAATATTCCAATATGTGAACTTCATTAAGGAATATTTGTAAAGGAGTAGCTAATTAGATCTTTCATCTTACCTGAATCTATCATCAGTTTTCGGCATTCCATCAGTAGCTCATTTTGTTTTTTTCTACCCCTTTTCCTTCCTGGGTTTCTAGGAGTGAGTCCTGGTGTGGCTTTCATGGATTTCACCCCTTCATTGTCCTGCCTTTTGAGATTTCTTTTCCCTCCCAGCCCTTTAGCCTAAGTTCTCCATAGAAACAACTGCTGCACTCTATTAAAATCCTCTTGAGGTAGTGAATCCACACCTCCCATGGTCCCCTATTTCAAGAATCTTTCCAGATCTAGGTGTCCTCTTTCAAGAATATCCTACAATCCATGATCCTCCATTTCCACCTCACTCGAGGCCATTTCTTAGTCCATTTCCAGTTCCATGTTGCTCAACATAGTCCCATTTTGCTAGTTGATGTCTTGTGTCCTCTCAATATTTTCTTCCTTTTCCTTCTCCCCTTGGCTTCCCTCCATGACCTGATCTACTTTTGTTACCTCTTCCTCTTCTTCTAGTACTTTGGACCTGTTCGCACTTTCCTGTTTCTCCTCTGTATGGTTTTTCTTTTGCAACCTTTTACCTCCTTTTCCTCTATTTCCCACTTTATGAAAGCTCTCAATGTCTTTCCCTATTTTAGCTTTACTTCTGCTCTCTGTTTTGTTGAGAGGGCATTCTCTGAATAGATGCCCATTTTCATGGCATTTGCGACATCTAAAAGGAATATGTTCATAATCCACTGTTTGCACCCATTCTTCATTGAAAGCTTCCAGTATCATCTCATCTGGTAGAGCTCCAGAGAGATCTATCTCCACACATGTATGGGCAAAGGAGGTGTACTTTCCCCTTCTGGTTGCCTCACATATTTTAACAAAACACCCTAATTTATTTCCTATTGCTGATAAAGATTCTGGTTGCCAATAATCTAGAGGTAAGGAGTAGATTCATACCCAAATTGGTACCAAAGTTAAAGTCTCATGCTTTAGGACAAAATTCATCATCCAAGGCCACATATAGAGGCCTGCAGTTGCATAGAGGTAGGGTCCTCCTTCAAACACCTTGCCTTTATCCTTGCTGTTAGTAAAGACTACACTAAAGAAACCCTTTAACCCAATATGTAGGTCTATATCCCCTTTAGGTTTCCAGTGATATTTAATCCATGCCTATAGCACCTTCTGTATGGGCCATAACCCCATGAATTTACAAATGATAGCATACGTCCTCATGTGATCCCTATGTGCTGGCAATGCTGGATCACTTAATACCACTCTGGGTGTGACCATAGTCTTACGCTTACATAGACCCTTTTATTTTTTATTCTCTGCTTCCTATTTCTTCTCCTCTTCCTCTTTTTATTTTAATCTGTGTTCCTCCCTTTTATTAGTCTACTCACGTGCATCATCGATGTTCCCTTTCCCTACTCCTGAAAGACATTTTTCAACCTCCAGTGGTTCCTTGCCTCAGCTGGAGATTGCCTGATTGTAGGAGGGAGTGGAGATCCCCCCTTTACGCCCCTCCATGGCATTCAACGCCTGAATAATTTTTGAAACCCTAACTCTTACCAGTCGTCGCTTCGAAATTGCATCTCGACTAAAAACATTCGCAAAATCAACAACAGGTGGTTTTCACCCGCATTGAGTTTCCACCTTAAATCTTGGTGTTCATGTGTGTTGATTATGTGTAATGGTTTATTATGTTTATACTGCACATGGTTACCGTTTAATGATTGATGAAGTATTGATGCACTAATTAAAGATCACCATATGATGAGTTAATTGAATCATAAGTTTATTCCATAAACGGTGGTTGCCTTAAAGATAGTTGTGTGGACACGCTAGTTCCCCTCTTTGAAGTAGTGTATATAAATCTGATTCTGAAAAAGAAAAATTCTGATAATACTTATTCAGCCCCCCTCTCAGTATTATTTCCAACAGGTCAACCATGGCTTACAATGTTTATTTTATGATTTATAATATTTATCTTAGGGTTTATATATCCTATGGGGTTTTGGGTTTTTAGAATTAATCCCTTGATTTTATTAGTTCTTTTGGTTTATAATATCAATCCGTGATTCCCTTGGGTTTATTAATGTAAGGGTTCATATTCTTAGGGCATAATACTATTGATAAGGTTTATAATATCAATTGTATGGTTTAATATAAATCCCTTGGGTGTATAATCTATTGGTTTTGTAATATAAATTCCTCGGGTTCATAATATTAATTATAGGGTTTATATTCCTAGGGTTTAATATTAAGCCTATGTTTTACAATATTAATCCCTTTGGTTTATTAATTTTAAGGTTTATATTCCTAGGGTTTAATACTCATCCTAGGGTTTAATTTTATTCCCTTGGGTTTATAATTCCTTGGGATTTTAATATTAAGCCTTTAGGCTTATTAATCCATTGGCTTTATAATATTAATAATAATGTACATGACATGAATCTCTGGGTTTAATGTTTATTTTAAGGTTTATAATAGTTATCATACAATCCCTATCCCTTTGGTTTATAATATTAATCCCTTCGGTTTAGTATCATTCACTTGGGTTTATAATCGCTTGGGTTCTTAGTATTAGTACCTTGGGTTTATTAGTCCCTTGGGATTATAATATCAAGGGTTTAATATTGTTGCATTTGAGTAGTACAAAAATGTATCCAACATCACATTGTGACAAAATTTGTCTCAATATGAAAGTAATTCTAACAATACTTGTCGCAATGTTACATTACATTTTAACTTATTCAATGTCACATCGTTGTATTACAAAACATGGATTTGATACAAAGTTTATAATATTAGGGCCTTTTAACATTTGGTTTAAAAAATTAAAATTTAATATTGGCTTTATGATTTGTAGTATTAGGGTTTATCATATTAATCTTACGGTTTACTATTAATTCCTAGGGTTTTTAATATTAATAATTTGGGTTTATCAATCCCTTAGATTTATAATATTAATCCCTTGGTTTATAATTATCCCACTAGGTTTATAATCCATTGAGTTTATAATATTAATCCAATAGGTTTATTAATTATTTGGATTTCTAGTATTTTTTTTTGGTCAAATAAGAGTGGAGCCTTCCATTAACCGCAAGAAATATTACATATGTTACATGACTTTACAAAGTAAGGATAAAAAACGCTGACCCTATGAAGGGTAACCAAATACATAACCCCAAATTAACACGGAATCATCTAAGATTTCATGAGATCTGACGATCATCAACACTCTCATCTCAGCAACATGTGCCCCTTTTACCCTGTTCACAACCCGAAATGATTGTGAGCCATTGGTTTATGAAAGTTTGGGTCCCTTTTGAAACTTAAGCTCTTATTACTTGTGGAGCCCGGTGATTGATCTGATGGTCCTTCATGATTTCAAAGCTGAAACCTGCACGGTCTATAATTTCTTTTTCGAACCCGATGAGGATTATAAACCATTATACTAAAGAGCATCAAGTCTGCTTTGGTGGTTAATCGTAGATTTCCTTTCCACTCGATGGCCATTACATTACTCAGGCTACCAAAATATGTGTCTGATGACCCACGAAGAAACCTGTTGTTCACCCAGTATTTCTCCGCTGTGGAAAGCTCTATTTTCAGCATTTTATCTTCTCCCTTTTTTCCTTTTCTTATTTTTTTTGAATTTAATGGTTAAAAGGGCTTACAGTTTTGCTTTCTATTGCTTCCACTTGTCTTCCTTCTTGTTCAGTCCTAATATTTTGGAAGTTTTCCATGTCTTTGTCTGCCTATCTTTGATAATCCTCACGTAGTTCCTCCAGGGTATTGAGTCCCGTGCATACCTGCTGTAAATTTCTTTGCAAATCACTCCTTCATTTGCCAAACGGTCAGCTAGCATATTCTCTTTTCTCCGAACATGAATGAAGTTTGTTGTTCTTAGGGTTTGTAGGTGGGAATGAATATGCTGAAAGACCTACAAAGGTCTCCAATGTTTTGATACTTTTCTAGGTGCTTTCTCATTGTAGATCTTCTCGGCCAAATTAATAACCAATTCTGAGTCTGCTTCGATGATGACATTATGAGAATTTGACTCAATTAGTATTTCCAAGCACTACTGTAAGGCCATGAGCTCTGCCATGTTATTTGTGGCAGTTCCTAGATTACTATAAAATATGTCCTTTATGCATCGCTACTCATCTCTTATGACCCCACCAAAACCCACCTTCCCTGGGTTTCCTTTAGAGGCTCCATCTATGTTAATTTTCAAGAAACCATGAGGAGGAGGTTGCTAAAAGTCTTTACCAACGTTTATCCGGCTCACATCCTTGTGTGTTCTCTAGGGAACTATCGAATGGAGATCCAAATGGAGTAGTATACTAGTGTCCTAGGGTAGAGTTGGATTCTCAGGAGGTCTCCCTAACAAGGCACCAACAATGTCTTTCAGTTGTCTTAATATTTGTGCAATAGCGTTATGGATTGAGCCTGTTTTTCCCTTGAAAATCCTACCTTTGCATTCTTTCCATACATCCCAGATTAAGAATCTTGGAACTAGAGTCCAAGAATTGTTGATGATCTTGTTGCCTGAGAAGTTCCTTCTCCAATTCCTGAAAGTGTTGGTGATACTGAGGTCATCCCTATTAGTTTGCCTAAAGACTGAGGCCACCCAATCCAACAATGTTGAGGTGAAGGGGCAAAGGTTGAGTAAGTGTTCCATCATCTCCTCTTGTGTGCCACACAGCTAGGATTTGGATGGGCCAACAAAGCCTTTCTTTCAAATATTTTCCCAAGTTAGAAGTTTCTTTTGTTGAACTAACCACATGAACAAATTTATCTTCATCTAATGCAGGTGCTACCAGAGGTTCTTCCATGCCTTATGAGGGTTTTGGATTGAAACCTAGGGCTATTTTTTCAGATTCTTTTAGGTTAAATCTACCTTCATTGTTTCTTCCCCATCTTAGTTGGTTAGGCAAGGATGAAACAGAAATCTTCCTTTGTTCCAAGTCCATAACAAGAGAGTTTTCCTGTGCTTTCAAAGGGCTCTCTTCCATGTAGCCTAGATCCTTCCATTTTCTCCATTTGTCATTGTTCCTTACCTCCTCCCATAAGTCATTGACCATGCATAAACCTTTGTTGTTAGTTTCATTCTTGAGATCGGTTAGTTCTTCCCTAAATAGGTTTGGTTCTTGCTACCAGTTGTCCTCCCAGAATGTTGCCAGTTTCCCATCTCAGATCTCCCAGAAGTTGTGATGCTGGACAATGCCTCTATTTTTCAAAGCAAGATTCCAAATGTGGGAGCCCTTGATAAGCCCAAACATTTGAATATGATCATTTTCTTGGCAATTTCTTGCATATTTCTATTTCCAAAGTTTGGCCCATGGGGTTGTCGAGTCCTTGAGCCACCTCCACCAAAGCTTTGCACCCGAAACTCTATTGAGGGTTTCGGGGTCATGAAGCCCCAAACCTCCATGGGCCTTAGGTTTTCATAGCACTTCCCAAACTACCAAAGCCCACTTCATTTTCTCTTCCCTTTTGCCTCAGAGAAAATCTCTTTGAATGTTCCTGATCTGTTGTAAAATTCCTTTAAAAACAGGAAGAGAGGACATTATGAAAATAGGTATGGCCTGCAGGATAGATTTTGTGAGCACAAGGTGCCCTACTAAATTTAAAGATCTGCATGTCCATTTCCTGAGCTTATCCTGAAGTTTGTTAATGACTAGGTCCCACACTCCCTTTCTTAGAGGTTTGTATGTGAGGGGAACTCCTAGGTACTTAGAGGGTAGCTTATTGATTTGGAACCCTAGAATTATGGTAATATTTCTATGAATAGCAATGTCAGTGTTAAAAAAGAAAACTTTTGATTTGTCAAGGCTTACCTTTGTACCAACGGCCATAGAAAAGTCATGCAAGATTTGTTTGAAAGCTTTGGCTTCCTTGACTGTGGGAATGCCCTGCAGCATAGTGTCATCTACAAATTCTTGGTGTGTTGAGGTCACTCCATCTATGATGAGTTTCAAACCCTTGATTCTTCCCTCAACACTTTCCATTTTTATGGCTCTACCTAGCCCTTCCTTCATGAGCACAAAGAGGAAGGGGCAGATCGGATCTCCTTGTCTTAGTCCCCTAGAAGGGATGAAGGTTATGGAGGGTGAGCCATTAAGTAGGATTGAGAAACTGGCTATGGATACAAGGGCCATAATCCATCTGATCCAATTGTGGTCAAAACAATAAGCTTTCAACAATGCCCTGATGTAAGAGTAGCTTAGCTTGTCATAAGCTTTCTCTAGGTCAAGCTGTACGATCATACCAGCTTGCTTGTTTCTTTTCAAAAGTGTACCATCTAATGAGCTTGTATGATATTATTGAGAATCTATCTTCCTTCCACATAATCAGTTTGCTCCTCTAATATGAGAGCTAGAAGAAGGCACTTGAGTCTGTTAGCAATTACTTTTGAAATAATTTTGTACACTACATTACATAAAGATATGGGTCTGTATCTATTCGGTGTGATGGGTTTCTCTTTCTTTGGAATCAAAATAGAAGAGGCATTGAGAGCCTTTAGGACTGATCAGGATCTTCTTGAGTCTTACACCACCTCAACGATGTCTTGTTTGATTGTTTTCTAGCATGCTTTGAAAACGTCCAAATTGAAACCATCCGGGCTAGGAGCTTTCCAAATTTACATATCGTTGATAACTTCCCTAATCCCATCTTCAGATACTAGCCTATTGAGAATATGATTGTCTTCCCTCATGAAAAGCTTGGGAATATACCTTGTGGATTTGTTACTGAACTGTGACCTGTCTAAGAGAGGATCCTTTGCAATGCTGATGAAATGTTTTACTAGGATAGATTCCATTTCTTTGTGGATGACAAGCTCTTTCCCTTGAGAATATTTGAGTTTTATAATTCTGTTATGTGACTCGTGACTCAAAGTTGACTTGTGGAAAAACTTTGTGTTTCTTTCCCCTTCTTTAATCCATTGAACTCTCGATTTCTATCTCCAGAAAATCTCCTCTTGCCTGCACTTGTCATCATATTTCTTCTGAAGAATATATACTTGGGATTTCCTTTCCTCGTTAAAGCCCTCTGTGATCATAAGCTAATTAATCCCCTAGAGATTTTGTTCAACTTATTTTCTAGCTTCGAAAAAGTTTCCAAACTATTTTTGTTCCAATCTTTGAGTTTAACTTGATGTGTTTAAGTCTTTGTTGTAGCATCAACATTTTTGTGTCTATAAAGGGCAACTCTTCCATCCACCAGTTATCAATACTGATGGTGAAGTTAGGGTGAGAGAGCTAGACATTTTCAAACATGAAAGTTTTGTTCCTCAGTGTGCCCATAAAAGTGGCTTCAAGCTCGACTGGACAGTGGTCTGAGCCTCCAAAAGGAACGATTGAAGCTAACATGTTAGGGCCTATGAGAAATAGGTCCTCTGAGATCATGAATCTATCTAGTTTGGAGGCAACTTGAGAAGCCCCTCCTCTCTTGTTGTTCCAGGTAAAGGTGTCATTTATTGTTTCAACATCCACTAATCTCATGTTATTTATGAAGTTCTGGAAGGTAATGGAGTCTTTGCCTAGTGTTTTGGTACCCCCTTTTTTCTTCGTAAGAGATTTGATCATATTGAAATCCCCTGCCAAAATCCAAAGTATATCAGGATATCTCTCTTTCAGCTCCTGAAGGGAACTGAGAAGCTTGAGTTTGTCTTATAGTTTTTGAGGACCATAGACATTTGTAACCATGTAACTCTCCTTATCACCCACAAGTTGTATTACCAATGAAAGATAGTTCTTCCAAGTTTTTTTGGGATCCCAGAATGTAAGAATCCCTCCTACCGAGTTGTCTGCCTTAGCCTCTAGATACTCATACCTGCTCAACCATTTTCTATGTATTTCTCTGATTTTATCCATCGAGCATTTTGTTTCCTGAATGAAAACCATTTCTGGTTTTCCTTCTTTTATTCTACTACTGAGATTTCTTTGTTCCTTTTGACTTCCTAGGCCCCTAATATTCTAGGTTGTGAGCTTCATTAAGAAAGGTTTGTAAATGAGTAACTCGTGAGATCTTTCATCTTACCTGAGTTGATCATGAGTTTTCCAAATTATGTTAGTAGCTCATTATGTCTTTTCCTTCCTCTTTTACTACCTAGGTTCTTGGAAGAGTGCCCCGATGTATCCTCCATTGTCTTCACCCCTCTATTTTCTTGGCTTTCATGGTTTCTTTTGACTCCAGAGCTTTTTGATTGGGATATCCATAGGAAGAGCTGTTGAATCCTATCAAACTCCTCTTTTGGTAGGGAGTCAAGTTCTTTGGTAAGCCCTGCTCTAGAAACTTTTCTAGATCCAAGTTTTCCTTCTCAAGAATCTCCTATAGTTCATGATCCTTTGTTCTTACCTCACTTGGGGTCATCTCATGGTCCCTACTGAGCTCCACACTACTCAATAGAGCATCTTGTTGCTGGCTATTTTCTGGTATGTCCTCCATACTGGTATCCCTATCCTTCTCATTGGTCTTAGTCTTTGATTTCTAGTTTTCCCTATTGTTTCCAATTTCTTCTTCTAAGATTTTGAAACTATTATGGCTTAGTGGTCCATCCTCATTGACTTTCTTCTGGTGCCACTTTCATCCTTTCCCCTTACCCCCCACCTTAGTGAAACCCTCGGGATCTTTTCTCGTGGTAGCTTTCTTGTTGCTTTCCAGTTTGTTTAATGGGTAGTCTCTATATAGGTTCCCATGTTCATGGCACTTGTGGCACCTAAGTGGGGCATGCTTATAGTCCACAGCCTGCAACCATTCCTCATCATAAACTTCTAAAATGATCTCATCTGGGAGTGCCCCAGATAGGTCCATTTCCACATAGATCTGGGTGAAGGAAGTGTATTTTCCTCTTAATGTTGCATCTAATATCTTTATAAAATGCCCTAGTTTATTTCCAATATCCTTTAGAGACTCTGGTAGCCAATAATATAAAGGAAGGGAGTAAAGTCTTATCCATACTAGTACTAAAGTGAACGTTTCTCGTTGTGGGACAAAGTTCATCACGAAAGGTCTCATGTACAGGCCCATTGCAGCGTAAAAATAGGGTCCTCCCTTGAACACTCTGTCTTTATCTTCTAAGCTTGTGAACACCACTCTGAAGAAACCCTTGGATCCAAGGTGAAGGTTTATTTCTCCTTTCAGTTTCTAGTGGTACCTTAAACATGCATGTAAGGCCTTCTCTATTGGCCAGGTCAGCATAAATTTGCATATGATCGCGTGTTTCGCCATGTGACCTTTGTTCGCCTGTAGTGTCAGGGCACTTAAAACAACCCAGGGAGTGATAGTTGACTTAGAATTTCAGCCCCCTGTCTCCCTAAAAGGTGCATCTTTCTAACTGCTGTCCTCTTTCTTCTTTTTCATGCTATATTCCTCATGATTTGCTCTTTGTTCATGAGTTTTAATTTTTTCTGTGTTAGTGTCCTCAGTAATCCCCTCTATTGGTTTCTTAAAGTCATGTAGATCAATTTCCTTATTTCTGTTCGCGACTATGTGATTGTAGGAGGGAGAAAAAATCCCTCCTCCATGACCCGCTATGGTCACTAGCTTCCAACCACGACCCAAACCCTAGACCAAAATGTTGCTCTTCTCGAGGTACCTGCAAGAGATCACTTTCAAATCACAACTACAATTTTAACCATCCCTTGGATTTCTAGTATTAATATCTTGGGCTTATAACATTAATTTTAAGGTTTATAATATTAATATTAGGGTTCATATTCCTATGGTTTAGTATTAATCCTAGGGTCTAATGTTATTCCCTTGAGTTTATAATCCCTCACATTTTTAATATTAATCCAATGGGTTTATTATTTTGTTTGTTTTATAATATTGATCCTAGGGTTTCTAATATTAAGCATAGGATTTGTATTCATAGCGTTTAATATTAATCATATGGTTTATAATATTAATCTTAGTGTCTAATGTTAATCCCTTAAGTTTATAATTCGTTGGGTTTATAGTATTAACCCTTTGTGTTAATTAATCTTAGGGTTTATGTTCCTACGATTTAATGTTAATCTAAAGGTTTAATGTTATTCTCTTTGGTTTAAAATCCCTTGGGTTTTTAATATTGTCACTTGAGTTTTTATTCACATAAGTTTATGAAGTTAATGTTAAGGTTTGTAATATTAATCATAGGGTTTCACGTTTATTTTAGGGTTTATATCGCTCAGTTTATAATATTAACTCCTTGTGTTTAATATTATTCCTATGGGTTTCGAATCTGTTGGGTTTATTAGCCCCTTGCATTTATGATATCAATCCATTATGTTTATTAATTTAAGGGTTCATATTCCTAGGGTATATTATTATTCAAAGGGTTTATAATATTAATACTATGGTTTAGTCTAAATCTCTTCAGTTTATAATTGTCAGGTCACAAGGTAACTCCTCAAAATGGGATTGTATATTCATTTAGGCTGTTCATTATTATATACATTAGGGAGTGACTATTGAGTAACTTTCATCTCCCGATGACTCTCCATTTTCCCTATTATTTATTTACATTATTTACAATTGTTCACCCAATCACTATGATTAGGTGTCAACATTTCCCCCCTCAATCCGAAGGGATGTTGGTGATTCCAACCATTGTTCTGAATCTTTCAAGCTTTTCTCTTCCAAGCACTTTGGTGAAGATGTCTGCAATCTTCTTATTAGTGGAACAATGATGAAGATGGATTGTTCTGGCCTCAATATGATGCCAAATAAAATGATATTTTATATTAATGTGCTTTGTTCGATCTTGGAACTTTGGGTTCTTGGCCAACTTTATTCCCTAGGCATTGTCAATCATAAGTAGAGTCGAATGTACTTGTTTGACCTACAAATCTTCCAAAATTATCTTGAGCCACATAATTTCTTTTATTGCCTCAACTGTTGCCACATATTTTGCCTCTATTGTGGAATCTGCTGGAACTGATTGTCTGCGTGATCTCTTGGAGACATCTCCTAATCCAAGACTCATAACATAACCTGAAGTAGATACCCCAGTTTCTTTGTCTCGACTGAAGTCTGAATCAGAGTATTCAATGAAGCTAAAGTCGCCCACCTACGCATACTTGAGTCCAATGTCTTTAGTTCCCTTCAAGTACTTTAAAACTCCTTTTGCAGTAGACAAATGTCCCTCACAAGGCTTTTTCATAAATCTGGAGAGGATTCCAAAAACAAACGAAATGGATGGTTTGGTAGTAGTTAGGTATTTGAGACTTCCTACAAGCTGTCTATACTTTGTTGCATCCTCAAATTCTTTTCCTTCAATGGATGTGAGCTTTAAGTTTTGTTCCATTGGAGTAGTCAGAGGGTTTCGTTCTACCATGCCAAATCTGTTCAACAAATCTCCAATGTTCTTCTTTTGAGAAAGGAATATGGACTTCAGATGTTGAGTTACTTCAATACCAGGATAATAATGAACATAACCCAAATCAGTCATTTCAAAACCTTTCCTCAATTCCTTTTTTATCGATGAAATGCAGCTCTCCTTGTTCCCTGTCATCAAAAGATCATCTAGATATACCATAAGATATACAACTATTTTTCCAACTTTCTTGACAAACAAAGTTGCATCATCAAGATCATAATGTTTGAAATTGAGTTTCAGAAGATGCTCAGTTAGTTTTTCATACTAGGCTTGCAGTGCTTATTTGAGGCCATACAAGGATTTCACAAGTTTGCATATTTTATGTTCATGTCCTTTCATAGAAAATCCTTCAGATTGGGGCATAAAAACATTCTATTTTAGATCTCCATTCTAGAAAGCAGGTTTTACTTCCATTTGATGGACTTTACAACCGTTCTGAGCTACTAGGGCAAAGAGTGTTTGGATGGTAGCCTATTTTTCTATGGGGGCAAAATTATCCTCGTAATCGACCCCTTCCTTTTGTGCAAAACCTTTTTCCAAAAGCCTCGCTTTGTGCTTGTCAAGTGAGCCATCAACTTTATACATGTTCTTGTAGACCCACTTGCAGCCAAATGATTTTGTTCCTAATGGAGGATCAACCAGCTTCCAAGTGCCATTCTTTATCAAGGAATCATACTCCTTTTGAATTGATTCTTTCCATTCATCATGAGAAGTAGCTTCTTTGAAGGAAGTTGGCTCAAAATCTGTAGACAAATTCAATTCACAATCATAAGAAATATCCATATCAATAGGTGAATCAGAGTCATCTACATCACCTTCATTTTGTTGGGTTGAATTTCTAGTTCATGACTTTCCAACCTCATTAGGATGAACACTTTCAAATATCTTTGTCGGCCACTTTGGAGGATCTTTCCGAGATGGTCTAGGCTACTCTGTTGATTGAGTTGGGACTGAATCAAGACTGAGTCTCCCAATTCTGTCAATCACATTACTCGAAGTATCATCCATTGTTGGAGTTTCCTACACAGGAGAGAGTGCTTCAAAAGAAGATTCCACTGGTTGATCTAGTATAGGAATCCCCCCTTCAATATGTGGAATCTAAATATCAAGTTCCTGAAATGATTTTCCATTTGCAAATCTATCCAAGCGATCAAGTTACCACTCAACAACATTGTCAGTTTTGGATGATTCAAGAAATATTACATCTCTAGATACAAAAACTTTTTATTGACTTCATCATGGAGATGGTATGATTTGGAGGTGTTTGAATACCCCAGAAAGATACACTTATGATTTCTTGCACCATGTTTTTTTATATGTACCTTTGGTATCAAGGCATAAAATCTGGAACCAAAGACCCTGATATGCTTTATCGAAGGAATTTACCCATACCAAGATTGATAAGGAGTCTTGTTTCTAATAGAATTAAATGGATATCTATTCTTTACATATACAACACATAGAATTGCATTAGCCCAAAACATCAATTTTACATTTTTGAAAAAAATCACGGAGAACACCATATTTAAGATTGTCCTATTCATTCTTTTAGCTACATCATTTTGTTGGGGATTATAAGGCACAATTGTTTTATGTTTGATCCCATGTTGGTGAAGATAGTTTTCAAATTCATTTAAAGTGTATTCGTTTCCATTATCAGTGCGAATAGAGCCAATATGAGATTGTGCATCATTTTCAATCTATGTATGAAAGTTCTTAAATGTTTGAAAAGCATCAGATTTGTTCTTCAATAAATAAACCCGGCACATTATGGTGTACTCATCAATAAATTTCATCATATATTTATTTCCATTTGTAGAAGGAACATGCATTGGACCACATAAATCTACATGAATGAGTTCAAATTTTCTATGTGCTATGGAATGTGAATCATGAAAATACTGTTTGCTATGCTTTCCTACAATACAAGCATCACATTGCTTAAGCTTCCTAGGAATTGTGGGCAAACCAGTAGCACCATTTTTCTTCAACAAGCAAAGGTTGTCATCGTTTAAGTGTCCAAATCTAGCATGTCATAATAAATTTGATGGAAATGTACCTTCTTCATAATGAGAATTGTATGAGAAAGTTTGTGCACGAGTAGAGGTACCCTGCAGCTTGAGAAGCCTTTCTTCTTCTTTCCCCGTCATGACAAGTGAGTGGTTTATGCTTTTCTCACCTCAAGCTTGTCATCAAACATATGAATGGATTCTCCTTGTTGGCCGATGTGGACGAAGGACAACAAGTTTCTCCTCAACTGTTGGAGATATAAAACATGATGCAGAAGAAAGTGTGGAAGACCAGACAATTTAAGCCTGATTATGCCATGCCCTAATGGCTTGAGTTTTGATTCGTCTGCAAAGTATACTGCTCCATCAGCATGATCAGTAAATTCTTCAAAAAAATCTCTTCTAAAATTCGTGTGGCAAGTTGCTCCTAAATCAAGCAACCAATCATTTTTCCAAGAAGCAAGTGAAGCATTAAATAAGTCTTCATTTACTCCAATATTACAGTGTGCCACGACATAGTCAGTGGATTCAGGTGCTTTAACTTTCTCTTTGTCATTATTTTTACCTTTGTGTTGGTTTATTTCCTACTCAATTCTGTCCCAAGGAAACTTGCATGTGGATGCGTCATGTGATCCATCTCTTTTGTGAGTATGTAGTGGAAATCTGACTTTTCTCCTTGAGAGTATTTCCCCCTGCCTCTGAAACACTTCCTCGTTGACCACCTCTTCCTCTAGAAGAATCCTAAGAAATATTATTCTCTCTATGTGCAAGGCACACAACCTCTTCAAAAGAGTAAGGAGTTGTCTTCTTCCCAAACGATTTCTCTCTTTCAACAAATTTTTCACAAGGGAGTCAAAGGTAATATCTTTGAGGTTTCCATTTGCTTGCAATGACTCAAGATAACTTTACTAAGTGGGATAAAGTTCCTTGAGAAAATATATTAGAGGAATGTCCAATTCAACATTAGTGACTTTGATGTAATGCATAATAGATATTAGTTCTGATGTAAGAGCAAGAGTATCATCATTTTGTAATTCGAGGCTGAACATTTAATCATGAGTTGAGCAACTTCAAGTGTAGAGTGTTAGTCATAGAGTTCCTTCAGCTTTTTAAGGCTTCGAAATAATTTGAAAATGGAGAAATATGTTGACTCATCTCTTCATTTACTGATGCTACAATCAATGCGTAAGCCTTGTTGTTTTTATTTTCTCAAATGGTGAATTCCTAGTCTGAGGTAGGTTGCTCTGGCTCTTTGTCTCCATCTGCAACACACACTCCTTTCCACATCTCATTAAAAATGAGAGTGTCTTTGATTTTCCGAGACCATTTCGCATAATTTTCCTTCCCATTGAGGACCACTCCCACAATAGATATTAATGAGTGCATATTTAAAAAACTGTGAACTGTAAAAATTATATAATATATATATTAATATATATATATATATATATATATATATATATATATATATATATTCTACTACCAATATATAAAATATTTTCACTTGTACACTATAATAGCAATATCTTTAATGAAAAAAAGTGCAATTCTAATCCAGAATGCAGTTCTGGTCAGAAAGGTAGTTCTGGTAAAAATAATCATCTTCCAACATGGCTTTAAAAGACTCCATCTTCATAAAAATCTTCAGATATTCTTCACAATATTCTCTACAACATTCTAATACTAAGGACCGAGTACCGAAGTATTTCAGAACCAATTACTACATATTAATTCTAGTATCCTCTCTTCAGCCTTCAAAGAGGCTTCACAATAGAAAAACAACAAAAAAATACTAAACACGTTTAAAAGACTGTATATGTTAGACATAGGCTTGCAACATCAAAACTGAAAAGACCAGCCTGCTTGCTTGTTACGTGTTTATGGTAAGCCTCAGATGTGAGAACCAAGACTACCAATAATAATAATGACATTTGCAATTACAATGATTTGGCGAGGAACCACAACATCTCCAATGTGCCTCCCCACACCTTCGTTCAGTTCGTAGCTCTAGGTGTTGTAAAGAAGGGAGTGAAACTCAGTGAACATGGGAAGCTCATATTCCAAGGCTTTCCTCTAAATCGCAAAGAAGGGAAGAAACTCACCTCCTTAGATTTTCCTCTATTCAACTTGAAATCAGTTCACTGTTGAATCTCAATGATTTCATAGTGGCCTGGAAAGTACCCACTTCTGGTGTAATTGATTTTGAAGTCATGCTGGTATGCTGGCAGTATGGTGGTATGTGAAAGTAACATCGCAGTCGTGCTACATCTGGGAGTGAGGCTAAATAAGGTATGTGGGCAGTATGGTGGTATACGGAAGAAGCGGTAGTAATAAAGTGGAATCATGCTACATATGGGAGTGAGTTTGAGGGGAGATGTCGAGGGGCTACCAACGATACTACTATGTAGTGGTTCCATGAGATACCACCAGGCCAATGGAGGGTGGGAGGGTTGACTGTTTGGAGGGAATATAAAATGCTAGGAGTAGGGGTAGATGTTTCAGTTTTGAAAACTAGGTAGAACATAGGTAGAAGGGAGTTACAAGAGTGGACTAGAATGCAAAAAATGGAGTTGGCTCTAATAGCATATTAGGCTAGGAGGTAACACCTCAAAATGAGATTGTCTATTCATTTCGGTTTTCATTATTATACACATGAGGGAGTGACTGCTGAGTTTCATATCCTGATGACTCTGCATTTTCTCTATTATTTGTTTACATTATTTACAATTTTTCCCCCAATACCTATGATTACGTGTTAACAATAATCCCACGGGTTTATAATATTCTATCGATATGAAAATCGTCTATGGTCAACGATGGTCAACTGTATTTATTTTATGCCTTATAAAATTTATCCAATGTCACATTGTCACAACCATGGTAATCCATGGTCAACCATGGTCGATGATTGTCCAATGTCACATTCTGACAAATATTGTCAATATGAAAATCATCCATGGATAACCATGGTCCAATGTCACATTCTAAAAAATATTCTCCCAATATGGAAATCAATCATGTTTAACCATGGTCCAACATCACATTCTCACACATATTGTCTCAATATGAAAATCAACCATGGTCAACAATGTTTATTTTACAATTTACAATATTTATCTTAGGGTTTATATACATTGGGTTTATAATATTAATCCTTTGGGTTTTTTGGGTTTTAGAATTAATCCCTTCGTTTTATTAGTGCCTTGGGTTTATTAATGTAAGTCTTCATATCCTTAGGGCACAATACTAATGATAAGGTTTATAATATCAATCCTAGGGTTTAATATAAATTCCTTGGGTTTATCAACCATGGTCTAACATCACATTGTGAAATCTCAATATGGAAATCAACCATGGTCAAAAATGTTTTTTTTACGGTTTATAAGATTTATCATTGTGTTTATGTACCTTGGGTTTATAATATTAATCCTTTGGGTTTCTAGGTTTTTAGAACTAATCCCTTGATTTTATTAGTGCCTTGGGTTTATAATATCAATCGCTTCAGTTTATTAATGTAAGGGTTCATATTCTTAGGGGATAATATTATTGATAAGGTTTATAATATCAACCGTAGGGTTTAATGTAAATCCCTTGGGTTTACAATCTCTTGGGTTTGGAATTTAAATTTCGTGGGCTCATAATATTAATTATAGGGTTTATATTCCTAGGGCTTAATATTAAGCCTTTTTTTACAATATTAATCCCTTGGGTTTATTAATTTTAAGGTTTATAGTCATAGGGTTTAATTTTATTCTCTTGGGCTTATAATCCCTTGGTTTTTTAATATTAAGCCCTAATACAATCATAAATAATATCTTTTTCTGAATTAGTATAATATTAAGCCTAGGGTTTACAATATTAATCCCTTGGGTTTATTAATTTTACAGTTTGTATTCCTATGGTTTAATATTCATCCTAGGGTTTAATGTTATTTCCTTGGGTTTATTAATCCATTGAGTTTATAACATTAAGCGTAAGGTTCATGACATGAATATTCATGTCTAATGTTTATTTTAGGGTTTATAATATTTATCTGCAGGTCTATACCCCTTGGGTTTAATATTATTCCCTTGGGTTTATAATCTCATGGATTTTTAGTATTAATCCATTGGGTTTATAATTTTCATCATAGGGTTTATAAGGGGTTTATAATATTAATCATATGGTTTATTTTCCTAGCGTTTAATGTTAATCATAGGTTCTAATGTTATTCCTGCAGGTTTATAATATTAATACTAAGGCTTATAATATTAATTATATGGTTTATATTCCTTACATTTAATGTTAATCCAGGGTCTAATGTTATGCCCTTTGGTTTATAATCCCCCGGGTTCTTAAATATTAATCCAATGAAGTTATTAATCCCTTGGGTTTATGATATTATCTCAGGGCTTAATATTAAGGCTACGATTTAGAATATAAATCTTAGGGTGTAATATTAATCCCTTAAGTTTATAATCCTTTGTATTTATAATATTAATCCTCTATGGTTTATTTTAGGGTTTATAATCCCTTGGTTTAGAATATTATGTAAATTATGTTATAGTTTGAGATATAACGATTAATATTATATTATATAAAAACATAGTATTATATTAATATATAGTATAATATTAATATAATAAGCATATTATTATTTATACCATTATTAACAATTACAAATTTTTAATTTTTAATAGCCACCTATACATTATCTACCTAATAATTATTAATGTGCACTACAACACAAAGGGGGGGTTTAAGACAGTATTTGGGTAAATTGTCTTAACTTGAGGCAAAAGAAAACTTGTCTAATGTGTTAAATATTGTCTTTAAGTGGGTGCCTCAAATGAAATTGTGTTAATTAAATTGTCTTAAAATATTGTCTCTATAAAGACAATATATAACACAAGCATTTTTGTCTCTCTAGGGACAATTTCATTTTTGTCTTTCCAAAGACAATTTCATTTTTCTCTCTCTAAAGACAATAGTCGGAATTAAAGACATATTGTCTAAGTTAAAAAGACAATATCTTTGATCTTAACTATTGTCTCTCGAGAGACAATAAAAAATTACAGTCAAAGATAATAAATCATCACTTTTGTCGCTTTAGAGACAATATAAAATAATGAATCTAGAAAAATAATTCACCATTGAAATAAGCCAATATTGAAAGTATTTAATTAACAATAAACTAAAATATCATTGATTAATTCCTATTAGGAAACAGTGGAATTGAACCACCAAACTTGTGCTTATAAAGAAGCTGCTCTACCATTGAGCTAGAACCCTTTAAAGAATTATGTGATAATTATGGTAGTCTTTGAAATTGTATATATAGGCATTGATTTTAAAACAAGGAATTGCACCAAGAAGTGTAATGGAACACCGATAAAAATGGGAATGTGAAATTGCATATATAGGCATTGATTTTAAAACAAGCAATTGCACCGAGAGGTGCAAAGGAGCACCCATATAAGTGGGAATGTGGAAGCGAGTAAGCATGTGAAATATATGGAAACTACAATTACAAAAAACTCAAAGACACCATATCAATCCATTATACCCCACCTTGCTTTCCCAATAAAAGTTTTGGAGTACCTATTCTAGCATTTTATACGGTACTTGAAAAGAAAAAAAGAAAAAGACACAGAAGCCAACGTGACCTGCAGCTAGGAATTTATCAACAATTGCAATATTCTTTGAAGGTAGCAGGTCAATATTACTCTAACCTTGAACTTTTCTTTTTTAAAACTTGGCTATTACCCATCTCCAACAACCAAACGCTGAAAAGCTACAACTGAAACACTATTTACTGAAGGACCAACCCAAATAAGAAATAGTCTCCCCAAGATTCATAAGCTTTCATTTATGATTCAGCCAAGTAGGGAAATGATTCAACCAAGTAGGGGATTCATCTTGGCCAAAAAAAAACCCTGATTTTTCCTTTCTAACAACTACTCTTGCTCATTTTGCAAAAATTTCCCAGTAAAATTAGTACCTTCCATAAACTGTTGAATCAACAAATGTGTTAAATTTGAGCCATCTGCAAAGTGGAAATTTGGTTATATTATAATACATATCCTGAAATTTGATATCATATGGATAACTTACATAAGGAAAATAATGAAAATCTTTTACGAGTGAAGTTTCTAAGGCTGAATGTCAATTCTCCAACACCTTTATTAGAGGTAAGAATACTTTGATTTTTTCTCCAAAGAATATCTAATATTCAAATAATGAAGTGGAGATTGCAAGTTAAATTTAAATTGGCATTCATCACTCACTCAAATGACTAAAATGGTCTGTATATGAATGTATGTTTTGTACATAGTAAAAGTAGCCAACTTTTAGCAGCTCTTTTTGGTGGAAAATTTCTTGAACTAGCCAAGTGATATTACAAGGGTGTGAAATGCTTGACCTAACACTCAATCCATTCCCTGCATCCCATCAACATCTAGCACCATTTTGTGATATTCCTTCAAGCAAGTATCCATTCTTGCAAAATCTAAATACCTTCCTAAGATTGTATCCAGATACAATAAATCTTGTCTCTCTTTTCTTTTGGTGTTCGAGAAAGAGAAGCCAAGAAACAAATTTTGGAAAGACTATCTTCTATAATGGTAATTGTGTCCTTCATCTCCAAGTAACAAGATACTAGAAATAAAAGAGAACATTGGGGCATGAAACTAGATCAGAATAGTGCTTGCCAACGCCAAGGCTGCCAGTACCAAGAAATTATAATTTTACATTACCATGTCTTCTCAAAAATACTAGTTGGCCTTTGATCCTAAATATAAGAAGGTCAAGGATCAACTTTTTGTTAATTTAGTGGTGATCATCATAAAATGCCTAGAGTATACATTGTCTATGCAAGAGACTATATATTAAAAATCAATTAGTTTTCCTTGTAAGAGGGAATCACATACATATAATTATCTCTTGTTTTATTATTGATAGAAATACTTCCAAGAACACATTCCATCCTTGAAATGATGATAGCAACTGTCATCCCTCACAATAAGTTCTATCCTTGCAATTTTAAAAACGAGGTTAGAAGTACTATGAAAATAACCACAAATGCAAATATTCTTGATGATTCAAATATGCATTCTCCCAGGAATACTAATAAGCCCAAACACAAACACAAATCCTCAGTATGCTAGGATAAAAATTGTTCTTCATACTCAACCTCTACATCATGCAAAACAAAGTTTCTATTGGGTAGCCTCCTTCATCAACTTGGTTAATTCCTCCAGCTTCTCATAGATCACTTTTATTTGTGGATGCCTTCTCCCTTTGACAGTGAAACTATGGACCCTACCTTGACCTAAATCTAGAGGACTCTTGGTTACCTTTTTCAATCCCTTCCCTTTCATATTTTTCGTCACATTTCTGAGACAATCCCACTTTCCAGTTGAAACATATATATCAGACAACAACACATATGATGGAGCATCTTATGGTTCCAACTTGAGAATATGTTTTGTTTCTTGTTTCCCTAAATCAACATTCCCATGGATTATACAGGAAGAAAACAAGGTCTGGCATACCAAATCATTTGGTTTAGAGAACATTTTATTTATTAAATCTTCATCCTTATTCAATTTCACCTTCTTTCTAATGTTGTGTGTTGTCTACTACATGGCTATAAGGTATGGTCACAATGACCTGAGATTGTGTTGTGGATAATCTCACTGGAGAAAACTTCAATTGTGTGTTTTCTGATGTTGAGACTCGGGAGAAATAGGTGGAACAATATCAAATGTGTGATGATGTTATGGAGTAGTGAATTAACTCTAGTAATAGACAACACCCTATAATGTTCAAAATCATCAAAATATTGAAAAAATATAACCCACACACAATAAGTCAACCTAGAGGGGGCTTAAAATGCAAGTCACTTATAACAATGGTGTGGAATGAGGGAACCATGAGAGTGGGTCTAGGCATAAACACCATGCAAGCAGTAACAAGGATAACTAAGAAGCTCATGAATGTATATCCATATAAAAATGAATGATGACGAGGATAGGAAAGAAGGTCATAAATGAATCCATGTGAAAACCAAAATTCTAGATTGCATTCTTTAAATGCAGAAGCTAACATTTGACCACATAAATCCTCTGGGATTGTATGCAAGAAAATTCCCTGGGATTTATATGAACCATTTTAGAATGCAACAAGTCTTGCAAAATATTGCCACATATGATCACCTACATTTGTTTTATTTTCTTGAACTCCTCATTTGCTTCACATCATCGTGCTCCAGCCTACATCTTTCATTGCATAGAGACAGGTTAAGCAAGAAAATTATTATACCAAATTAACACTATGGAAACCAATTGGAATATATATGATGTTAGATGTACCTTTACTTTTCCTCTGTGGTATGTTTTACATAATATGATGTATGTTGGAAAATTTCACCATGAGTACTCACAATCAAATAAAACCCAGAGTCTCTTGCACATAAGGGATTAAAACTACTCTGGCAGTTCCAAAATTGCATTGTGAAACCACAAAATATTTCTGTTAGCTATTGGAGAAATAAAATATAGATTCTGTGAGAATTACCAAGGTAGAAAAATCTTCTAATCCAACAAGTTTTATTATAAGTTTCAAACTTTCATGTACACTGAATCCTAACCTTCAAATATGCACCTTGCCAATGAAATATACTACAAGGAAACATATATCATTCTATGAAAAGTATATCCTAAATTTCATAACATACAAATTGTTAATTTTAACATTGCATAGGTCCACCTTCATCAATATGTTATTGACCACACCATTTAGTGGGATGCTAATAGAGGTCTCTAACAACATCTCACTACACAAAATCTAGATGCAACAATCATGCACATAATAAGTAAAATAAAATAGTTCAACATGCTCAAACTTATATGCATTACTGGTAGTGAAGCAACATCTCAATTTAAACATAACAATGCTTTAAAAAGCTCCATTTGACCCATCCTAAACAAATTCTCCAACAACCATTGTAGGTTCACAAAGGAAATCAATATACCATAAGGGAGAAAATATATTTATCCTCACCAAATCATTAACACACAAGCTAAAATCAACAATACAATTTTGCATAATTAACTTCTTGTATTCTTTTGAAGTGAACACCATTCAATTAGATATTTTTACCTCAGCACAAAATACACGAACCTACTGGCCATCAGTAGTCCTCTTAAAACCACCACTCAAACCACCACATAGAGCACAATTCATACCACATAAGGCATACCATTTCTAGCTACATTTGGACACCTCCTACCTTAGAGTTGGTATTTCCAGTTTAAAGCTTCATATGGCTGAAAATAGCATCCTCCAAAATAATTCCTTAAAATACTATAGTAATCTTGGTGAACTGCTACCTACAATATAATGTTGACATGAAAATTTTAAGATACCCACTATAATCCACTGTAACAATATTGCAGTAAGTAGAGAGATAAAACTAAAGTATACGTAGGAATAGCTATATTACCCAGTAGTAATTGCAAACACAAATCATGTTTGATCGAGTAGATTATGGAAATCTACAAATATCACACAAAAGGTATTCTTCTCTTGGTGGGATAGATGACACCTGGTAACGATAAAAATGCCTTTCCAATGGAACTTTTGCAACAAGGGAATGGGACATTGTCTCCTTAGCCCACAACATTGTTTTAGAAGAAGATCTTGGGCATCCAGCTGTAATGTTCTCTTTATACAATCAAATAAATATTACCAAACATCTAAATGTATCAAAAGCAAGATGAAGAATCATGTGTTAAGCAAGTTCTCTGACAAAAAAATATAACAAAGTTAAAACATCCATTCACTGAAATTTAAATAGAAACCTAGAACAAAGGCTTCTAAAAAAAATATCAAATATAGATGATTCATGATTAGGTCAAAACACACATGTTATTTAACACATTACAAAACTAACATTTTGGATGCAATGGAGTCATCCAAGTTGGGGTCAATGACTTCTGAACATAGTTATAATTGTATTTTATGAAACTAAAAAAGAACATACATTTACTATTTTCGTAGGCACCTGTATGCCTAAAATATTAATAATTGCCACTGCTCCTACAAGGAACAATTATTTGGCATTGACCACTTCACATTTTCAAAAAGGGGATATTCAATTAAGATGTGCCATAATTTTGTCCATGAGAGGAACATCACTTAAAAATGAATAAATATTTTGAAAAATACATTCTTCAATATCAAACCATATAATCCATTGCCCACTATTCTCTGGCATCAGATCAGTTCTAGAATAGGCATGACTCTAAGTAAACCTCAATTTTCTTAATTGAAATAGAGAACAAATTGCACCGTACAATCTTAACTATCAATCAAAGACAAAACACAAGGTTGGAAGAAATGTGCTTAAAGCCCCTCCCTCTCAAATATTATTATCTACAGATGATACAAATGAATTTGAGATATTTTGTGCCATCAGATGTGTTTTTAGTTCCTCCTTATTTGCTGCTAACGAACACTAACAGGGGTTTTAACAATTTACACCACACTTCTATGTGTTTCGTTATGATCTTGTGTTTGTTGTGAAATGATCTATCCTCACCCAAAGCAGGGAGAATATGGACGCAAGAAGAATTGACCAAACAATCACTATTGTTGGTGTCCGGTTCTAGAAACCCAATAATCCCTTGAGGAATGGATAAATATCAACAATCGCCCACAAAGATAAAAATAGTTTTCCAAACAATGGACCCCAATATTGATAACCAATATTAATAGTTTTGGAAACAATTTCTACTACACCAACAAGATTTACCACAAGCAAAGTATTTGGAGGGATGAGAACACTAGTCCACTTAAAAACATAAAGCTAAACAAATTCACCATCTTAATCTGAAGACTTTGATGTCACAGTAAAGTTTGTGTCAATCCCCGCTAGAAATTTCAATAACCCTTGAAAGACAGAAAAAAGATGTGTTGATACACCTCCAATAACCCAAAATTGCTCACTCCTCCACCATTCATCGGTGCCAACTATACTACACCGTAGCTCTAGAATAACAGTTGTAAAAATGGAAATAAAATATAATATGAAGAACACACTTGCAAAGATGCTAATATGCATATCAAAATAAATAAAAAAATCGAGGGAAAAATGTGAAGAATTATATGAGAACAAAATCCAAAAAATATCTAAAAGACAGGTTGCATTAGAGGTGAGTAAATATTGACATCATTAATGTCAGTAAGTGTTGACAATATTACCTCAGGAGTGATAAGATTCATTGTAAGAAGACAAACAACTAGCAGGGTACAATATGCAACTAGTGGAGGGATGTGAGAGGATAAACTATGATATTGATGTATGCTAGCCTCTGCAATTGGTGTAGCCATACCAAACTGGACAATTCCTTCTCAATAAAATTTCAACAGAACGAAGGGCCCATCAAAGCACATGATTCAAATTATTTGAAAGATTGATTGGTGCAGATCCCTTGAAAGTAGGATGTGTAGGCATGTCGTATATTGAAATCTAGCCTCAAGCATGCATTTTAAACCTAATCAAAATATATTCTATGACAGAACCATAAATCCACCCACTCTACACAAAATATGAGAACCCATTCATATTAGATCTTTTCTTCAAGAACAACTATTTGGTGCTTGGTTGCCTCAACAAAATGTTGCCTTATTCCGAAGAGAATTTATGCACATTTAGGAAAAATGTTTATACAACTTCACTATAGAAAAAACTAATTCAATGAACTAAAAAGAATCCACAACATCATCAAATAGATGCAAATCCACCTCTTCTCATACCTCTTTTCCCCATTATGACTTGTCTTCATATCCACGATCGATAACATGAATGGGTTCTTTCAATAAATAAGAAGGATTCACAGATTGTCGAAGACCACCATTTTCCATGAGGGTAGATTGAATAAACACTGGTGATTGACCAAATATTTTCTCTAAGCTCCTTTGGGACATGAGAAATGATTTCTCATCATCAAATATTGAAATACACAATTTCAAAGAACAATGATGACGAACAATGTTTAAGGGTAATTGAGTTGCCAAAAAATACAAATCATTGGTTTGGAATTGGAGTCCTTCAACACCCTCTTCTATGTCTTCCAAGCTAAAGATGGGTATAGTAGATTCTGTTTGCTTGGTTCTCTTCTTATCGTCATCATAAATTTTGTTTTGTTTTCTGCTCTTCTTTCTATATCCTCGGCAACGTCTCAGAAAACATGCTAGTTCAAGATCCTTCTTAGTGATAACATGATGATAACCATAGAATGATTTCATATTAAAACAACACCATGTACCAACATAAACAAGCCCTTGGATAAGATCGAAACCTCTCAAGGTGATCTGGAAAGATTTTAGAATTAATATGCCATACTGGAATTATATGAAAATTGCATAATTGCATATAAGAAAACATTTTTCATGTTGATCAATGCTTGCATCTACAAACATAGTGTTACGATTAGCTTATCGATCATGTCAATCAATGCCATCAAATGTATGACGAAATTGTACATAGAAAGTTTTCTTCCCGAGAACACGATTCATTAGAAAACACATTGCCTCATGAATAGCTTTGGTTTTGTTTATATAATGATTAGAAAGAGTCCATTTGTGAGTACAATAGACATTCATACCTAAGTGGAGCAATGGATAACGATCATCAATGTCGGCATAATAATTAATGAATGTCATATCAGGAAATCAGCGGATAAAGAGAGATGTGTACATAGTTAGGAATATACTAATGCATTCATTGCACTAACTTTCTTTAGGTGTTGGAAACCAAGCATCTTTTCACAGGATACATAAACTAACAGTGGCAGTTCATTTCCATCATTGTCAAGTCCCCCACTATGACCGGAGAATACTTGAAGAGGAAAGTGAAAAATTCAGTAGTACTAATTTCCATTACTTGCAACATATATATAAGCATGTTAACGAAAGGGAGCGAAAACTATGATATTGCATACAAACTACAAATGAAAGATAAGACTCTGGGATAAAAGACTAGTATTTGATACCTAGATCATCCCAGGATGGTCTTCAGTGTTGTTTCCTAGCCATGGAGTTCCACCTTGCATGGACAATCCCTCTTTTAGCACTTTTTTGTGCTTTGGCCACAACAACATTAATCTAGACCTTGTACCCTTCATATTCCCTCTGATATTGGCACAAAGATGGAAGATGTCAAGGGCAAGAAAAACGAATAAACCAAACATAAGTAGTTCTTACATTTGGATAATTTAATGTGCATTTGCCTTCATTTCTCTCCATTCTTTAACAAAGGAAGGTTTTAATTTATCCTTCAAATAATAAATCTTCTAACCAAAGTAATTCTAGAGCCCTGGGCTTGATACTGTATTTTTTGCAAAATTGAACCCACTTCCTTGTGAATTTTGAAGTTTCTGTAAGAGTTTCAAAAGTCAACATTTCTTCTCCATCACCAGAAGCATAGCATGAAACTTTATTGCCAGGTTAATCCATGGCAAGGATAGATAGAACAATACTTGTTGTCACAAGAGGAGTCTCCTTTAGAGGGTCCACTGTCCTGACAAAAATATCAACACTGGCCAACTGAGATGGCTCTCCTTCTCTGTCAAACCTATGAAATTGCAAAAGAAGAAATTCAATCTCACCCACAAGGTTCCTACACTACACATATTGGTTGCTTTAACAACCTTAAATGAGTGGTTTCTTGAATATAATCCTAAAAGCAATATGGCCACATCTAAAGCTAAATGTCACGGATTATTAATTTATTAATACTCCTCAAGATGGTAAACTAACCTCAAAGAAAGCATGTCAAGATACGTTTCTTAATTAATGGGAATCCATTGAGGAAACTGGTCAAAAATCCATGACATGAGAAAATAGACCTCACATATCACAGAGAGTAGCCAAAGTGGGTATGCATAATTAACAAGCGTCAATACTCAGTATTGAAAGAAAACTCCCATGATTATGAGTTGAAGAATAATCACAATCCTGTAAGGAGTAAGTTTGGTTGAAGGAAGAGACACAACCTTATTCAGAGGTTCTTGTGCATCATCAACCCTGGCACACACACATACAAAAACCAATCAAAATAATAAAATATGTTATCAAAATAAATATAGTATCATATCATCACTCCAGAAACTTGATATTTATGAGAAAAAAATTCGAAAAGGAAGAATCTAATTCTTATATTGAATCTTAAAGCAAGTATTGGTAAGGGAGATTGTTCCATTCCATGAATTGTGACAAGTAGCAAACATTGGGAGGTCTTCCCCATTCAAACCAACGCCCTCCATGTCTCCTTTTCCATCAGCATATCTACCAGAATCTTTTGTAGAGTGGAGGAAGAAAGCCAAAGAAGCTGACAGATTGGTACAAGATGCATGATAGCATGTGGGAGCTCCTTCATCTTATCACAGGAAGAGGAGGTCACCAGATAAGTACATTGGGTATATGGCTCTCATTACAGAGCTCATTGAATCAGAGCCTTCTTCTTTTGAGGAATCAATTTCTCAACCAGTGTGTGTTGATGCCATGGTGGAGGAGTATGTTATGAAACCAGCTCACAAAAATATAGAAAAGATAGATCAACGCCTTATAATTCGGCCTCATCGAGGGGGCAACCTCCTCTACATTACACAATTGAACAATTCTTCAGTGATACAAATGAAAAGACCTCCTTTCTATATATAGGAGTCTAAGGGGTCAAAATATAATTAGAGCCGACATAAAAATAATAATGTAAGGGCACAATAATAACAATAGCGGGCTTCTATGGGGCACAATAGTAATAATATAGTCACTACATGGGTACATCAATATAACAAGGGGGTTGTACTAATAACAATAAGGGGTTACACTAGTATTATAGGGGCCTAACATGCCCCTCTCCTTCAAAAAGTGTTGTGCTCAACGGTTGAGTAGTTCTTGATGCTTCTGCATAAAATTATTGTCCTCCCATGTGGAATCTTCAGCGGGTAAGTTCTTCAATTTGATGAGATACTCTAAAATTGATTGATTTTGTAGCTCTCGAGTTCTTGTTTCTGTGACTGCTCCAGGTTCCAATATGATTTTTCCTTCTTCTTCAATTTCTGGCAATATTGATTGAATTGGGATGTTTTGCAACTTTTGAATAAGCGGTCATACTTCTTCATCCTTCTTCCATTCATCCCTTGCTTCGTTTATCCAATCTAGTTGGATAATAGAAATAGCACAAAACAATGCTTCCACATCCTCATCCTTTTTTAAGAGTGCATCTGCAACAAAATTTTTCTTCCATTTTCTATAGATGATGTCAAAGTCATAACCCAACATACTTGTGACACATTTTTTCTATTTTTCTAAAGATAATAGTTGTTCTAAAAAGTATTTAAGACTATCATGACCCATTTTTACCTTGAAGTGTCTTCCCATTTGGTAAGGTCACCATTTCTTAAGTGCATGTAGTATTGCCAACATTTCCTTCTCATAAATAGGTTGCTTGAGATGTAGCAGTAAAAAAACCCAATCACCTACATCAAAACTTTTTCACTACAATGTTGATATACCTGTTGTTTCATTCGATTTTGCACCAAAGTGATGCTATCCTTTAAAATTTGGAGAACTTGTTGTTGATGCTTCATGTGATCTTTTACTACTTGAACCTTTTTCTTCTTGATATGTTCTTCTATCTTTAGAGTTTTAAGAGTGGTAATTTATTCCAATCCTTTACAAAATATGGTCGGATTTATTTCGTGATGCTCGATGTGATCTTTCACTTCTTGAACATTTTTCTTCTTGATATGTCCTTCTATCTCTATAGTTTGAGGGGTGGTAATTCTGACCAATGAATTACAAGATATGGTTGGATTCATTTCTTCTTTCTCGATGTGATCTTTCACTTCTTGCACCTTTTTCTTCTTGATATGTCTTCTATCTTGAGAGTTTGAGGAGTGGTAATTCTTGCCAATGCTTTACAAGATATGGTCTGATTCATTTCTTCTTTCTCTAGGGTTGGGTCTTGGTGTATATCCTCTTCTTATGATGTTTCTTGATCCTTTTCTTACTCCTCTTCATACTCTATGTAAAATAATTTCTTCTCAGCAGACATATGACCTTTAGTGCATTTGCTATCATAATTGTAACAAAGCCCTTTTTCTCTTTTTTCTTCCAATTGTTGTGGTGTAACCCTTGTAGGTTGTGGAAGGCTATGAGAAACAACTTTTCCATCTTTATAGCTGTGAGGGCTAGACTTCTTTGTTGCCATAATTTTACTTTCCACTATGTAACAAAGCCCTTTTACTATTTCCAATTGTTGTGGTGTTGCTCTAAAGAAGGTGTTGCTCTTTGTATCTTCATAATGTACTGTCATTTCCTCTGTGAAAATGGACCACGTAACAAGTTGTTTATGAGAACAAAACCCTTTATACCATAAAAATTGATCTGGTTCTAAATGTGAAGATGCGATACATACCTTTTGTAATAGTGGTACACCACGTAGATCAAAATATTGCTCCATCTGAAGTATCCAATTTACCGGATCCTTGGCATCAAAATTCCTTATCTTGCTTTTTCTTGATTTTAGAGCTCGATCTTGAAATGACTGTAACTTTGTACTTTCGGATATTTAAGTTCTGAAATTGCAACTTGCAGTAACCCTCTGCATCATCTTTCCATTGCCACCAGTCTGATTGAATTTAGATTCTCCAAGAAAAAGTTATGCACAATCTCCCAAGATGACCTAATTATATACCTTTTCAGAAGAGTGAACTTGTATGAAGCACCACGTGTCATTGTTTCAACCTTAGGATCTATTTGGAATGTAATTCAGGAGTCTACAAATATATCGAATTCCTCAGATCATATCTCTGCAAATATTGTTTGAAAATATTTGAAATTCGGATCCGAGGTTCAACACGATTTCTTCTAAAATGGGTTTTTTTGTAGCATCTGAAACGTCACAGAAAAATGTATAGTGCAATTGCCACGATCACCTATTTGGAGCAGCAAAACCCTAGAACTCAAATCTCTACCAAATGTTATGAAACCAGCTCACAAGAAAATAGAAAAGATAGATCAACGCCTTATAATTCAGCCTCTTCGAGGGGGCAACCTCCTTTACATTACATAAATGAAAGGACCTCCTTTCTCTATATAGGAGTCTAAGGGGTCATAATATAATCAGAACCGACATAACAATAATAATGTAAGGGCACAATAATAACAATAGTGGACTTCTATGGGGTACAATAGTAACAATATGGGCACTACATGGGTACATCAATATAATAAGGGGGTTGTACTAATAACAATAAGGGGTTACACTAGTAGTATAGGGGCTTAACAGAGTATAAATCCATCATGAAGAACATTGTATGGGAGGTGGTGCCAAGGCCAATGAACAAGTTAGTAGTTTGTTCAAGATGGATCTAAAAAGTGAAGCATGCAATTGATGGGAGCATAGAGAAGTACAAGGTTAGATTTGTCGCCAAAAGCTTCACTCAGTTAGAGGGAGTGGATTATGAGGAAACATTTGCACCAATGGAAATATATTCCTCAGTCATAACCATTCTAACATTAGCTACACATATGGGATGGAAGATCCACAAGATGGATGTGAATATGATCACCTTTCTTAATGGTGTTGTTGAGGAAGAAATTTACATAGAGCAACCAGAGGGATTTGAGACATATGACTAAGAGATGTGTGTAGACTCAAAAGATCCCTGTATGATGTCAAACAAGCAACCTTAGCATGGTACCCTTGGATTTATACATATATCAGTTGATTGGGATTCACCAAAAATGAAGGAGATGCCAACCTCTATCACATTGTGGTATATGTCAAGTTGCTTATCTTGGTATTGTATGTTGATGACTAGACACTTAGAGGAGATGAGTAGTGATTCAGAGATGAAGGACATGGGATTTAAAAAAAATGGAATTTCACTCCAAAAATTATGTAGGGATCAAAGCCCCACATTTAACATTTCTCAAACATAGAAAATAGATAAGTTCGAGACATAAAGAAAACACAATGGGTTTTCTTTATGTCTCAAACTTGTCTATTTTCTATGTCTCAGAAATGTTAAATCTAAAAAATCATATAGAAAGTTTAAATACATACTCTTTTCCATAAATAAATTATATAACTACTTGTACATGAAAGAAAATTGTTCTATAATTTAAGAAGAACTAAAAAATCATTCTACATTACACAACCCATTTCATGGAACAAACCCATTTCAAGCCGAGACAAGGTATATCAATATTAATATAGTATAATATGGGCCACGTTCGGGGACACTATTCAATGAAAAGAAAAGAGGTATGATGTATATTATACAAATACTAGGTACGGATAGTTAACCATAATTTTTGGTTTCTTGTAATTTCTTGTTATATAACCTGCACTTTGTTAAAAAAAAAAAAAGTTCTACCACGATCTTAGCAAATGGCTTCAACCGATTAAATGCGACGCCTAATCCAATAACCATATACTTCTTGTGCGTAAAGTTTCCTAACAAAACTTAAATCAAAACATTATGCATATTTTAAAAATACAAAAGATTCATTTCCAAATGTCATGATTGGTCTGATGCATTTAAATTCTTCCCCAAGAAAAAAAAATCCAACAACGTTAGGCCGCTCTTGTTTAAAAAAGCATAGATCTAAAGACGGTCATATCTTCTTGTAATTCACGAGCAAGATTATTTCTTGCGAACATTAGCTCTAAAATAACGGAGATTACCCTGGCATTTTATACTATTTAAAATATCCTTACTTCTTCTATTATGTTTTAATTATTTATTATATCATTTTATCCATTTTAATTATTACAAAATCATACAATAAATTTAAAGATCCTTTTATATTTATTATCTTCAATTTATCGTTCATTATCCTATTTAATCATTATGACAATTAAATTTATTTTTTATTTATTTTTTAAGTTATTCCATAATCACAACGTGTAATGACATATAATCTCCCAAATGAAAGACATAAAAGTAAGCATGTCTCATTCAATATAAAAAAATGCTGTTTTTAAAAGAAATTTTGAATGGGGTACTTTATTATACCGATTGCAAGGTATTGTGCATTAGGTTTTGCATTGATTTTGACCTTTTTTTTGTTACAACAGTGCTTTAATATTATTATTATTTAATATATTAAATTTATTTTCTCATTTATATGGTTGGTTCACATTAGTTCACATCTTATTTTGTAATTATGTTAGGCTTGTCTTTTAATCATGGCATGTTGAAATGGTAGTGTGATGAGGAGAGTACATTGTTGAATGTGCGAAAGTATTCCAATGAGGAGAGTACACTGGGATGTACGAATCTAATTATTGGTGCACTATTGGATATATGAAAATATTACTCTAGGATGTACGAATCTAATTATTGTTGTAGTGTTGGATATACAAAAATATTTTTTGTTTGTTTGTCAAGTTGTGTGTGATCCTCCTTCTAGCACAAGGCACAACCACCCCCTTAACGTTTGATCCTGGGTAGCATTGCTAAGGTGATCCATCCTCAACCGGTTGTGCTAGTAAGACTTGAAAATATACCAATTGTTTTTCATAATAAATTTCATAATATGTCCAGACAATTTAGATCCATTAATCAAAGCACGTTTAGATGTGACTAGTAGTGACAAAATGTTTTGGAGGCTGATACGTAAGAGTTTCAAAGCCTGTTATGATACTACGAGGTAACCTCAGCAATTAGGGTTTGTTCATGCCACTTTCACTGCACAACACCCATAGATGAGGGTACCTCCAAGTTCCCGTGTACACAAAAAAAGCTCATTTTGACATTTTTGAATTGTTTTTGTAATCCATCTCTAAAAAACTATCTCGATCTGCTCGCCACCGTACTCCAACACAACAACCTTTCTCTTGTTATGTTGCATGACAACCCTAACCAAATCCATGGCTCCAACACCTTTCTAGCTTTGGGAGGGACTCCACCTACATCATGAAGAAGAAAATGGGATTTAAGTAATTTGATTTTCCAAATCAACAAGATGACTTGGATGGAAGTGAACTTGGGTGACATGACCTTGTCTACTTGTTTACTCGGTAAATTCTAGTTATATGCTAGAAGTAGAGTTGTGCATGTAGTGTCACTAAAATTTAATAATCTAATTCAATTTTTTTAGTTTGACTCAGTTAACTGAGATGAAACAACTAGTTGAGTCAGTTGAGTAGTAGAATTGTTATTATCTCAATGATCTCTCAGTTAAACTAGTCAATAAGCTAGAAATAACCCAAACATGCATGAAATTTGAATTTCCGAACTAAAGTGGGGGAAAAGGAGCATTGTAATTATTAATTGTATAATAGTTGAGTGTACATGCTACACATTGAGGACTACGATCAATTACTTGGGATTTTCACAAGGGAATAGTGAATTCCTCAATTATTTAAGAGTTAATTTCCTCAGGAATCATGGAAGGAAATAGGAGAAATACGGGGCTTTGAATTCACTAAGTGTTTGCCAGAGAAGGACAGTCAATAGGAGAACATGTTTACATTGAAGGGTGTGTTTCATGATTGAAGCAAGACACTGTAATAGTTTCTAATTCTCATATGATTAATGAAAAGCAATGGAAGTGTCTTTCCGTGTTGGGTTTCCATATAAATAATCGTGTTCTTGTTTTTTTTTATGGTTGCATGTCATTGCATGTGTTTCTAAATTGTGATTTCCATTTCGCAAAATAGTAGAGGAAATGTGTAATCTCTTGTTTTCGGTTCAAATACATCAGTAGTAGAAAATTTATATTAATTTTTACACTCTTAGGGTGTTGTAGGGTATAAATATCTCAACGATGGGAAGCTAATAATGTTCTCAACACTCCTAGTTCTTCCTAGACCACTCTCTTGCCCTTTATGATTCTCACCCAAAATAAAACAACATTTGGCCAAGTGTATAGACCCTGCCCTTACCTTAGATTTGATTGTTGGAGTCAATGGATTATGGTTGGTGTCTATACACACAATATAGTTTCACTAGGGTGTGGTTCCACCATTGTTTACTAGGTTGGGGACCTGCTAACATGTTAAGAAAGTCATGTTCTTCCACTTCCTCTTGAACTTAAAAACATAGGATATATGGACTAAAAAGAAACCTCGGATGGGTTCATATAGGAGAACTACAATTGTTGTTCGCCCACCCTCTTGTAGTTTTAAGCAGACTCATGGCCCAATTCTTAATATCTAAATTCTTAGTTTTCACAGAATAACTAGCGTAGGGATTTGTTAAACTAAGTATACCCATAAATTTGGAAATCAACTAAATGAATATGAACACATAAGTACGCATTCACCACGCACATAATAATGAATAGCATATCCTAGGCACACTTTAAAATTCATGTGCATACATGAGACCATTCTAATCACAAAGACACAGTGAGCATCAAAACTCAGGCATTCGTTTGCATTTACAAACACGCAAGATATTGCACCATTCACAATGTAACAAGATTCATGACACTTCATAAGGAAATACAAATAATTAACGTACACTTATCGTTCTGTGTGTTTAATGATGACTGGAAAATGAAGGAAGGACTTCAACTCTACACCCTACTGTTAGCCAACAACATTGCAATCTTTCTTGCAGCTGATTACCTTGAGATAGATCCAAAGTGTAAGGGGATGCATACTAAGGGAAATTTAAACTTGAGGCTTAATCACATAACCAAGAGAAGGAGTCCTCAACTTAGCCAGTTTATCAACTGCTCAACAATAGTAAGCACCATAATGACTCACTGACCGAATGTAATGACAAACAAATTGTCTCTAATCATATCAACAAAGATCCAAGGGAAGGAATTGGAATTGACGTCCAGGAAATCATGCAAGGAAAAGTTGTTGCGGTTTTCAGAGTTTACTACTCCCACAAAACGAAGAACCCACCAAATCATTGTCTTTATGTAAGATAGCGTGAATGGTAAGTGAAAATACAACCTCGGTATAGGCGTGAGACAATAGTAGCCTACAAGCTGGTAGACTTGCGATGCACTATCAGAGTCAATTCTGCAGTTGTTAGATAATATTTTCTTAAATTGATACGCTTGTCTTAATTGTTAATTGTCTTAAGTGAGTTTCGTTTTAAGTTGTCATTGTCTTAAATGAGTTTCGTTTTAAGCAGTCATTGTCTTAAATATAAAGTTTTGTCTTAAAATAATTTTGTCTTAAACTGTTTTTGTCTTAAAATATTTTTGTCTCAAATTGTTTTTGTCTTAAATATAAAGTTTTGTTTAAAATGTTTTTGTCTTAAAATATTTTTTGTCTCAAACTATTTTTGTCTTAAGTTTAATGTTTTGTCTTAAACTATTTTTGTCTTAAATTTAAAGTTTTGTCTTAAACTATTTTGGCTTACATATATAGTTTTGTTTTAAAATGTTTTTGTCTCAAAGTGTTTTTTTCTAAAATTTTATATTTAAGACAATTCAATTCATATTAAATTTTAATGTAAAATAACTAAAATAAAAAGTGATTTTTAAGATAAAAGATTTCTTTTGTCTTAAGAAAATGTCTTAAAAGTACCCTTGGTATAGTAGTGGTGGTTGATATAAGCCTATCGGCATATATCAACCACATTCGTCTATCCACTTATATCAACCATATTAGTAAATGTAATTGTCCTAATTATACATAGAAGAGAAGTACAAAATATAGAGAGAAATATTAACATAGCCACACCAATACAATTAATAGCCAACCTTATATGAGAGTTGTTCACAGGAAAAAATAAACTTGACGCTTTGGCAGCCTACTAGATGATTAGTATATTAAAAAAATTATAACAATAGAATGCCAAGAGAGGCTATAAGTTTCTCATACATTTGGGATAAATCATTAGTACATCATTGGGACAAGTTTAAGTTAGAGAAGAATTTACATAAAAAAAAATTAAGTTTATAGGAATATTGTGAAAAATCAACGAGTTGAAGGAGATTTGGAATATGTACGCTTAGCATTTTGTCATAGGCCACATAAAGAGCGACCTAAACGAATTCTGAAGCATATAGGGGGGCTTTGACTGAGAAGTTGCAGCAGCTCAGTTGTGAAAAAACGATGGAACAATATCGCTGAAAAACGCCAGAAATTCGTTTACCGAAAATCACGCCAAAATTCCCGGGGGTTATATGTTTCGAAAAATGATCTGCAGCGAGAAAATGCAGATCATTCTGGCATGGTTCGAAAAGAGGCGTAACAATCATTTCTTCCGCCACCGCCCCCCCGCCGAACTATCTAGATATAAGAGTGAAAAAAACTGTGCGTGTGTTCTCTTTGCTTAATCACAATGACTTTCATTCATGCACAATCAAATACCTCTCTTTGTTATTCCTTTCATGTGCAGAGACAAGTGTTAGGATCCCGATCCCACATAACCATTTCCATTTTCACTTGTAAGATGCGTTTCAAATTTGTCTGAGGTGTTGTGAGGTGTTTTGTTGGGAATTTATTTTGATCGTTTTCTTTTAAAGCATTAGCACATTGATTGAATTTTTATTTAATGCAACAACCAATTTCCTTTGGCATTGTTCCATTGTTTTTATTATCTTATCACACATTTTTGCGCAAATATATAAAATATTTATTTGAATTAAAATATTTTGTATTGATATTTCAATTTTTAAAACATTTCCGGTCTGAAATTACACATGGCTTATGCAGTCATATATCTAGAAAAGATGCTTCAACACATTTGCATCATCAATTTTCGGCTTGATTAACATCCATACTTGCAAATTCCTACTTTCTTACGCTGGGAAACGATGTTTCCAAATGTGCCAAGCATGCCCAAACCCAATAGATCAGTCGGGGTCTTGTACACCCCACCTCTCTAGTAAACAAAGCTCTCCAGTTTTTAAATCATAATTATTATTTCCAATGAACTAATAAATTAATTGTATATAAATGCTTTGAAATATGGTCAAATCAATTATTTAATTATAATTATTCTTTCCAAAAATCAACCAAATAAATTAATTTTACATAAACAACTTTAAATAAAATAAACGTTCTTTAATTTTTAATTATAAATTTAATTTTACGATAAGGTTGCTCTATATTGTTAACTTAACAATGCGAAAAACAATTTACACAACAAATAAATCAAGCATAAGAGACACAGTAATTAACGTGGTTCACCCAACCAATCTGGGCTACGTCCACACAACATAGGTATCAACAATTTTTATTAATCAAACAGGAGATTACATAATTAATCAAATCCTCACAAACTCTCACACAAAAACAATCTGTATGGATACCTGTTTTATAGCAAGGAGAATCTAACTGCCTCATAAATCCTCTCACATCAAATTTAGGATGCATTAACTCCCTCCCAACAACATGGAGCTAATCTAGCAACAAATTCCTATTGTTGTCACCTAGTGAGATTTTTGCCTATTTTACATAAAACAGAAAATCTCAACAATCTCCACCTTGACAATAATTAGCCTGATGCCCTGTTCTTTATTATTTTATCTTTTCTGCAAGCCAAGAGAAGCCAAACACCAGCGTAGCTTCTCTAACAAAACTGGTTTCGTGAACATGTCTTCACAATTCTCCTTTGTATGCACCTTTTCAAGAGAGACTCCCCTTTCAGTGATAAATTGTCTTACAAAATGGTACTTGATCAGTATATGCTTTGATTTACTATGATAGGTTGGATTCTTAGCCAAATGTATTGCACTTTGACTGTCACAGAATAACTTGATGTTGTCCTGCAACCTACCAAATTCACCAAACAAACCTTTCAACCAAATCGCTTCTTTGCAAGCATGAGAAGCAACAATGTATTTTGCTTCAATAATGGATAAAGCGACAATGTTCTGTAGCTTTAACATCCAGCTAATAGCTCCACCTGCAAGAGTAAAGACGTACCCTGTAGTTGACCTTCTCTTATCCAAATCGCCTACAAAATTGGAATCAACATATCCGCAAACAAATTCACTATTTTTATTGTAAGTGATACAATAACTACTTGTACCTCTCAAGTACTGAAGCACCCATTTCACTGCCGAGGCGACTGCTTCAGGCCATATAATGACTTCTTGAGCCTGCAGACAAACTTTTCATTGCGATGCTGAACAAACCCTTCTAGTTGTTCCATACATATTTCCTCATCTAAGTCTCCATGTAGAAATGCATTCTTAACATCTAATTGCTGCAACACTAAATCAAGCGAAGCCACTAATGCTAACACAATTCTAATTGAAAAAATTTTAACCACTGGTGAAAAGGTCTCATGAAAGTCAATACTGGCTTTCTAAGAAAACCCTTTTGCCACCAGCCGTGCTTTGTACCTGTCTTCCGTATCATTCACAGCCAGTTTCAGCATGAAAACCCATTTACACCCCACAGTTTTCCTGTCTTTTGGAAGCTCAACCAGATCCCATGTGCCGTTCTTACCAAAGGCCATCATTTCGTCCTTCATGGCTGCTTTCCACTTGTCACTACTCGAACCTTCTATTGCTTCTTGATAGCACAGAGGTTCATCATCATTAGCAGTAAATGCAACTGAAGTAACATAATCATCATACCT
>APFE030787429.1:149147-197702 GCA_000404065.3 Pinus taeda
GGCGGGGGGGGCTGTTTCCTTCCCTAAATTGGTATGCCATATTTGTGTCAAAACTAGTAGGGAACTTTATTGATGCTAAATTAGGTCGAGGTCTAAGGTTAACTCGGATTGCATTACATACATTATTGAATCTAGTGCTGTAATGTTGAACATTTTCATTAGGTCCTCTTCTAATATTCTCATATTCTGAAAGGATTTGTAAGGGATTCTTTTTCTTTTCCCACCTATCAATAAAAAACCTTTCAAATTTGCTAGGTATGCAATGTCATTGGTAGGAAAGGATTTAAACCACTTATTGGCATCACCAGTCAAAGTTTGGGCAAAGAGTCTCATATGGAAATCAGCGTCATTTATTTCATGTAGTTCAAAAAAGACAAACATCTTGTTTACATTGTGTTGGGTAGTGTAATGACCAATAGCATCAAACAGGAAAATCTTACTCTGATAATCTGCAGTAATAGCATGAAGTTAGGTAGGTAAAATGAGAGGAACATATATGTTTGCCATTGCTATAAGTTAGGAGGGGCTAAGATGTGGGGTTGAGGTACGTGGAGACGATGAAGTAGTGGATGAAGAACGAAGACTAGTAGGTGATGAATAAGTAATGATAGGTTTGTGAGGGAGTGAAGGTATAAATGGTGGTGAAGAATGGACTTTAGAAGGTATTATCATTGAAGTTGAAGGGAATAATGGTGAACTCATAGTAGTGGACAATTGTTCAGAAAGCTAAGGGGTAGTGGCAGTATTAATGGATGATTGTGGAGATTTCAGAATGTACTCATCAATTGATTTGTTGGTCTGTTCAACTTCAAGGTCTGCAATAAAATCAGGATCTAGAACAGTTTCATCTATTGCACTTCCAGGTTTTGTCCTAAATAATGGATGGTCAAATAGCACATCAAAGGGAAGTTGTACTAAAAAAAACCAATCATTAGGACATGAATTAGCTTTAACTAATGGTATTTGGTTAACTAAACTTTCTTCCTTTTTAGATTTTCTTGAAATCTAGTTGGGATTATGGACTACTAGGGCAGGGTTTGGATCTAGATTAGCCCTAGTAAAATGAGTCTTCCCAGAAGACAAAATTTCAAATTTTTTAATTTTTTTGTGATATTTTTTCAAAAATAACTTCTAACAAACGACTTTAAGAGGCTCAAAATATAGAATTAGAATTTTCTTAAATATTTATTAGGACGGAGGAGTTGTTGGTTCCCCAATGGTGTCGACACTATGTTATCACTTAGAATTTTCACTAGAAGTTATTAGAAGAAAGAAAATGGCTGAGGTAACCACAAACCAACTTTTGGGCATAATCTCTAGCCAACCTATACTCAGAGAGGGTTCTCTCTATATGATTTAGCTTTGTTTGCTGGTATTTCACGGTAGTTATGAATGTTCAGGGGGTTTCATGATTTAAATTGAAGATTTGATGGTGGGATTATTTAAACAAATGGATAGAATGATGTCTTCAGAGAATTGGGCTATGGAGTCAGCAAAAGGGTAGCAGAACAAGATCAAGTCACTAAAGGGAATGTTCAAAGGGCAAGCTAGCAAAGTAAAGTGTAGGTTGTTGGGGCGAGGGGTGAAATCGTTTTAATTAGGGTGAGAGAGTGATTAAGAATTCTCACACTGGGATTTAAATGAGGAAGAGAGGGTAATCAGAAACAAAGGGCAATTAAGAACCCTTTGATATAGATTATCAAGAAATAACCTAAACTAAGGAGAAATTAAGAATTCCTTAACATATATATCAGTAGAAAACATTTATATGCCTAAATGCTAAAAGAAAGTGTAATTAAACAAGTTCTGAGATAATATTCTAGTTATAGCATTCATATTCAGAAATACATAAAATATTGTTGAAAAACTTTAAGAAAGATAACATCAACATGAAAAAATATTTGTCTTCACTTCGCTCAACGCATGAATCTTGTGAAATATATTGTCTTTATTCATCAATCCATCTTGCTGGCTTAGTCAATAATCCAATAGCTTTACAGTATTTTGATCAAGAAGTCTACTAAAAATGTCTAAGAATCCACACTACATACATTGGATTGTGAAGTATTTATAAAAAAAAAATTATTACAAAATATCTCAAACTAACTTGAGATTTAATCTAGGAAATAAAAATATCTTGTTGCAAGAAGATAAAGACAACTTTTGAACTGCTTTCATGTTGTCCCACTTATTGTGGTACTGTTGGCCTTTATGGTTTGACTTTAGCCCTTTATGCTCTTTTCTATTTGAACTTGCACGCTGGAGGTTTTATTCACTTTAGGATTTCATCTGATACTCGTTGACATCAATTCACTTTGACATTGATGACCTGTCAATATCCCTTACTGTGTTTCTACCTTTACTGTAAATTGTAACATTTTACTATGTATTTCAATAGCAATATATTTAGTTTTTTTCATGTATCAGCATCTGGTAGTTGGATATTGGTGAACTTTATGTATGCTTTATCTGTTTGTCTTCTAACTATATACTCTGTCTGGTTCATCTGTTTTGATAGTCAATGTCTCTGTGTGAATGATTTTTTCTTCGTTCTTTGTATAATTGTCTTCTTCTTCTTAATATAGGCTTTCGAATAAATTTCCTTTCGAGCCTTGGAGTAAACAATTTTTTTGACTAGTACCAAAATTGTTTATACAAAGTCTGGTCTTCTGCAAAATACCACAATTTGTAAATAAAACACAGGTTGGCAGGAAATGCAATTGATGGATTTATCATATAGGGATGTATCGGGAAGGAGTCAAGGTAATGTTTCAAATGTAATCAGAGGTCAAATTTTGTTGCAGAGGTTCAGGGTGGCACTGGAAGATTTTAATAGGTTTTACCGTGAAAGAGGGCAAAGGAATGAAAACGAGGGTTTTCAGGGTTTTAATGGGAAAGATTTTTAAATTTGGCATGGAAATTAATATTATGAACAGTGGTTGGTTTATAGGGTTGAGTGGGGAGGTAGTATTGTAGGCAATCACACAACATATGAGGGTCAGGGAGTATTTGGGAGGGGTCACCCGATCTACTCCAATGCCTGACATGCAGCCTTTGGTGTTTGGGGGAAAACCTCTTTATCAAGCAGGTAATGATACGCTATCAGGCATGGCTGATATGGCTATGGACTATTGGATGAGAGGGATGGTGATCTAATGGTAGTTGGGAAAGGGAGGTGTGTGGGTTATAAAAGCTTGGGATTTGGGGGGTCCAAGGGTTTTAATTACGATGGATTGTGATTATTTAAGATTTAATAACGGGTTTAAAAAGATCAGGTGGGGCTTAATGACGGGGTTTAATTCTTTGGGTAAAGGTCAATGTCGGGTGAGCCCGATATGGCTGTGCACCATCAGATTTGGGCACAGATGATTAGACTGTAGTTAGGTGGTCAAAAAGAACAGATAGGATGAAGAAAAAATTTAGGGGGCCCGAGGCTTTAAGCACAAGTGGTTTATAGGTTAAATATATAATCAAATTGATTGCAAGGTTTTTTAACGAAGTGGGAGAATGGGTTTAACTAGAGGAATTTTCTTAACTTTACCGAGGGTTGGTGAGTCAAGAGGGGTTCGTCGGAATATGAGGGAATTGTATAGTTTTTATTAAAACTAAGGGTTGGGGGTATTTACTTATGGGATTTAATTAATATACGAGAAAAGGATTTATGGGATTTATATAAGAAAATAAAAAATTAATATGAAATGTGACGAGTAGAGTGGATATACCCCTAAGCATAATGTAAGGTGAAATATTTGCACACTTTATTTACATACACTCGATACTTTGGATAAGATGTTTTTGTGGGTTTTTTGGGTGAAATACAATTTACGTAGGGGTGCTTTACTTTTCGTAGGCAAATGAAGTTTATCCTAAGGAAAAGGGGTTTTATTAAGGAAATGAAGGGAGATGACTTTATGAAGGGGATTCTAGCACTTGATGTCCATAAATCATTAAGCCAAGGGTCTAGTCCCACCAAAAGTCAAAGAAATGCTTTGAGCTTCTTTGACTTGAAGGATTTGAAGTGCAAGAATATACTTGTAGATAGTAAATTAGTAAGTAAAGGGGAAAATTGAATGAGGGGGAGTTAATCACATTAACATGCAAACCTTTGCTTTTTCCTTCCATAATTGACCACAATATAGGAATATGTGTCTAAACATGATGCATGTGTTTTGATCCAATCAACTTTGTAGTTCAGAAACCTTTTTTCTACTTACCCATATCTTACCCTAACATATTTTCTTCATTTCTTTAGGTGCATTTAGGCTAGAAAACCGTTATCTTTTCTTTTATAAAACAAACTATCTATTTCTAACCTTATATCATCCAAGGGCTTAGATTAAATTGATGATATCCTTTTATCTCTCTACCTACCCATGATCTACTAAGATTAAATTGTTTGGTTAGATTTTATTCTCTAACTATAAACATAAAATTCAAAGCATGGAATAACCAAGATTAAATAGTTTGATTACGATGGATTGTGGCATGAATAACAAGTTGCACACAATTATTATTATGCATAAAAGTAAATAGTAGTGGCATTTAGACTTGCACACTTTCATGGTCTCTTTTTGTTTTTGGGGTTCATATATTTTCATTTTTTGACCTTTTCTTATTCTTTTTGTCCTTTGATTTTTCTTTTAGGACATACCCTCTTTACATTTTTTTATTTTTTACTATGGAAAACATTTGCAAAAATAAAAGGTATGTACAATATTACAAGGCTTAACCTTAGTCATTCAAAATTATGACTGTTATTGGCATAGGAACCTAATAGGTGGAAACAATGGTTTATTATTTTGAAGCAAGCTCAGCATGGCTATATTAACCATGGTATACAGAAAATGATTTTTTTGTAGATTCCAAGTGATTGGAATTGAATAAAGGTTGAGTCTGTCAAAGATTTTCATTTTCTAACCATTTTCTTGCTAGGTTATAAATTGAGCTTTGGTTGAGTTCGAATACATATTAATTAATAACTATTTCCTATTAGACTTAAGTTGTTGGTTGGTTTTCAAAGCTTTGTATATATAATCATGTAACATTATTCTTTGAAACATTTGAGATCTATGAAGCTTGGTCATTTTCTTCATGGTGATGGTTACATGAAAGTTTTCTTACTTGCCTTAATGATGCCTTGTAACATTGCAGGAGGGTGTAGAGCCCTAAATGACATTAACACACTTGGCTACTTACATAGAAACTTGTACTTAAGATATATTTAAGCTGAGGACTTGAGTTAAGAACTTAGAATGAAAAAAAGATCATGTAAAGTAATATACGAGGTGATTGACATGACTTTAGAGAAGCATTAATGGTTTGTGAAAGAGGATTAGACACATATCATGTAGTCGCCATACCTAGGAACCTTTGTTACTAGAAATATTTGTGTCATTCCAAGCTTCCTCTTACCTACGAATAGCTACATGGATTGATCATATGCAATTGGGGTGAGGTTTCTTTCTTGTGCCATGCCATGATCATCAAAATAATAGAAAGAAAAGGAATGTTTCTTGCATTGCATAATACTTTAGATGGGAACCTCATACAAATAATCTCCTAGCATCTTGATAACGTGTTGAAATTGGCAACTAGGGTGGAACTCCATGTGGGCCATTTTATTAATGGAAGCTAATATTTTTCTTGGTTCCCTCTCATTGAGAGGTGTAGTATTGATCTAAAGATCATCCGATTCTGATAATTATTCATGGATATATGAATTTATTTGTGTTATGGGGCAATTCATCAAGGTTGGCCAACAACCAAATAAACCCCACTTGTGCTCAACATTTTAGTAAAAATAGAGGTGGTCTTAAAGTCATTTAAACACACTTGGGATCTCTTCCTCTCTAATTCTCTTTGGGTTTTAATAGGAGGAGATATCCTAAGGGATAACACTGCCCTAATCCAGAGGGCAGAAGCCGGAACTACCAGAAATGTCGGGAACAACTGGAACTGCCGGAAACTACCAGAACTATGGGAGCTGCTGGGAATAGACAAAATTGCCAAAATTATTAGAACTGTTGGGAACAACTGGAATTTCCGAAAATATCAAAGCTACTGGAACTGTCGGGAGAAGCTAGAACTACCGAAACTGCCGGGAATAGTTTGAATTGCTAGAATTGTCGGAACTGCTAGAATTGCCAGAATTGCTGATATTGTCAAGAACTATTAGGAACTACCTTGAATAGTTGGAATTACTAGAATTGCTCGAATTGTTTGGAACTACCAGAACTGCTAGGAAAATCTGGAACTACTGGGAAATGCCGAAACTATCGGGAACTGTTGGGAACTGTCGGGAACTAATGGAATTGCCAAAACTGCTGAGAATAGCCGGAATTGCCGGAACTGCCAGGAACTACAGGAATTGCCAAAACTACCGGAATTGTCGAGAACTGTCGGGAACTGCCAGAACTGTCAAAAATGTTGGAACTATCGGGAACAACTAGAATTGTCGAGAACTTTCAGAATTGCTAGAGCATCTTTCTCCAAAGGAAAGAAGCATGCAAGCGATAACTAACTAACATTGGGACAATTGTATGGTACTTAGTAGCAAATACACCAAGCAAGCAATTTTACATCTAGCATGTAACGGACAACTAGCATGCAACCACAAGCATGCTAAGGACAATAAGCATGTTAGGGACAACAAGCAAGCTACGCACAACAAGAAAGCAAGATGCAGCCAACACATAGTTCAATATGGAAACATGGTGCAACAATGGCACATAACATAATACGGTGATGGGTGCAACATGGTGCAGCATGGTGAGGTGCAACATGATGAAGAAATGTAGCACAACGATAGGTGAAGGAATCACCTTGGAGAATATATTGAAGCAGAATGTCGTCAACTAGTCTCATTTATCATCTTCTTAGAGATGATCTATGTTGTTATCTAGATAAACCAAAGTGTTGACTTTTGTTGTAAACGTACTCTCTCTCTCTCTCTCTCTGCTGAACTATTCAAGAACCTATAAGAAGAATTGATCAATGGTTTCCACACATTAGGGTTTGTCCCTAGCTAGCACCACATCTTGTGTCCTCTTGTCTTGGCTTGTCTTCTGCTATTTATGTTTATGTCCTATCTGCAGTTTACTTTAATGCTAATGTGATTGCTAATATGGAAAAGAAATTGAGTTAACTATGAAAATTGAAATAAATTTCTCTAAGCATAGAACATACCTAAAATCAACATGGTATCAGAGTTGAGCTGAAGATAATGCCAAAGCAAGAGTGAAAGAGAAATCACCGAAGACAGTTGGGAAAGGACAAAAGGATCAGTGGATTCCTCATCCCTCTTCAAATTCGGTGAGGGTGAAGTCGAAGTAAAGAATATTATCAAAATGGCACAGCGAAGTGTCTAATGGCCTCCCTAAAGATCACTTCATTGGGAATTCTGGATCTAAGGGTGGAAGTATAGGCAGATGCCTTGGTTGCAATAAGTTTGGCCATTATGCGAAGGAGTGTCCGAATGGCAGAGACATATCTCTTGATGAAGATAACAATCATTCAAGGGACATCTTCAATGATCAAAGGAATGACAAGTAATGCAGGTCATCAAGGAAATGGCCGACTCTTCAAAGAAAGCAAGGAACCCTAGATTATTTGGGAATTTAGCTTATTGATTGTAGTTCTTCAACACACTTCATCGGATAGAAGGGTTCAGTCTCTAATTTGGTATAGACGGAAACAATCATGGGATTATACTTGGAGCCGATGCCACCTATCCGAGAAAGGGTGTAGGGAATGTTACCCCTCAATTGAATGAGGGTAACTCGATTCATTTACAGAATCTCTTTTATGTACCTGATCGCAAGAAGAACTTGGTCTCCATTTTGGTAATGGAAGTCAAAGGTTACACAGTTGTACTCATGAATGGAAAGGTACATGTTTGAAAATAGAATTTTCAAATATGTTTTTGAGTTCAGGGTTGTATCAAGTTGCAGGAAATCCACTAGGGACCATGTCCATTGACACATAGCATTGGATGTTTATGAGTCAGGTGGTGACAGGGATGCCTGAATTCAAAAAAGAGCATGAAAGTACATGTCTGATATGTACTGAAGTAAAATCTTATAAGGGGACCATTCCCCTCATGTAGCAAGTCCAAAAGTTTGGAACAACCTGAGGGGTTTGAGATTCATGATCAAGAATCTCACGTATGCAGGTGCAAGAATGCCCTTTATGGCTTGAAGCAAAATTCCCTGGGCGTAGTATGAGAGGATTGATAGTTGTGAGATGAAGCTGAGATTCACTAAGAGTTAAGCCAATCCAAACCATTGCTTGAAGGTCATGCATGATAGACCTATCATACCAACACCTTCTAAGGACGACCTATTTCAGACAAGTGTAGATCCTCTCACTTGTAGAAGTAAGAGGGAGTTGGATTTCAGATGTGCAATGGTAAACTGCGAGCCCGACTACCTCGAGAATGTTAACTTTCAGAAATTATATGGTAGTGATGTCAGACCAAATTTGGGAAATGCCTCTAAGTTTTATAAACTCATTCGCGTTGATGTTTTTGGTGAACTTCCGCTCAAACATATGTTTTGAAGTTTGCATGGTGAGCTCATATTTGGTTGAGCCTCACTGGATTGGTGCCAAGAATATTCTAAAATATCTTTGGGGCACAATCTCTCATGGATTGATATACACTACTGGAAATATGAAACTGCATGATTCTTCGAATGCTAACTGGGTGGTCAGTGTGGAGGATCCTTAGAGCACTTCTCAATGTTGGTTCTCTTTGGATTCTTCTCTGATATCATGGATGAGTAGGAAGCAGAAGTCAATTGTTATAAGCACCATGGAGACTAAATACATAGCTACGAGTATGATATTGTGTGAAGCTGCATTGTTGCAGAAGCTCTTAAGTGAGCTATTTTTACTCTTATTCTTTGTGACAACCAGAGGGGCGATTCGATTATTGAGGAATCCCATATTCGATGATTGCTCCAACAGATAGACATATGATACTGCCTTATCTGGGATATGGTAAGTTGATGAACGAGGAGTCTCCATCGAATTGAAACTAATTTACAGGTCACAAACATTTTTTCAAAGCCCCGGGGAAAGGTCAAATCTATGACTTTCTCGAACGACTTGGAGTCATTGAGAGACCTTCTTATAAGCATCCTGCATGTTGCATCCATTGAGCTCTGGAAGCTCTAGGGGGCTTGGGGTACTTACAGAAGCAACATATGACCACAGGCTGAATCACCCTCCCTTAGTGGTGTGCTATGTACAAGATGACAGGTTCAACCTTCCCTTGTGATACCTCGCGGCGACTGTGGAACATGATGATTAGTTCTCCTGTGGGCCGGGATGATTAGTTCTCCCATGGTAACTGTGAAACAAGATGATTAGTTATCTTGTGGGCTGAGATGATTAGTTCTCCTGTGGCAACTGTGGAATAGGATGACTAGTTCTCCTATGGGCCGGGATGATTACTTCTCTCGTGGAAATTGTGGAACATGATCATTAGTTCTCCTGTGGGCTAGGATGACTAGTTCTCCTGTGGAAACTGTGCAACAAGATGATTAGTTCTCTTGTGCGTCGGGATGATTAGTTTTCCTGTGGTGACTATGGAACAAGATGATTAGTTCTCTTGTGGGTTGGGATAATTAGTTCTCCCATGGCAACTGTGAAATAGGATGCTTAGTTCTCTCGTGAGCCGGGATGATTATTTCTCCTGTGGCGACTGTGGGGCAGGATGATTTATTCTCATGTGGATAAGATGATTAGTTCTCTTGTCGAGGTATCTTACCCATGCAATCTAGGACTTATGGGAAGTACCTCTCATCTGATCAATGAGTAGGGAAAAGGGGTTAGGGACCATAGTATACTATCGATGGACACGTCAATGTATCTACCGTACTCCCTATGCTAGGATGGCCTCCATTGATCTGGGACCAATGAAACTGATCTAGGATCAGTATGAGTGGTTTGAGGCACTCTCTTGTGATATTGATCTTGGATCAATAATACTGACTTCGAGTGAGTAAGAGTGATGTGACACACTCTCTTTAGAAGAAACTAACTTTGGGTTAGTAGAGAACGGTATGAGATATTGTCGATCAATTCTTGTCCTTCATGGTTCAGCAGAGTAGAGTAGAGCAAAGTAGAGCTCAAGAGAGCAAAGCTCATTAGAGCAGAGCAGAGCAATGTAGGGCACCAATGGCAGAGATAGTACAGTCGGACATATGGATCAATAGATGGAGTTCTCCCTAGTCGAGATGGAGTGTTAAAATTGGAAACTAGGGCCAAACTCCATGTTTGCCATTTTATTAATGGAATTTGATATTTTGCTTGGTACCCTCTCATCGAGAGGTGTAGGATTGATCTAAATATCATTCGATTCTAATAAGTATTCATGGAGATATGAATTTATTTGTGTTATGGGGCAATTCGTCAAGGTCGACTAGCAACCAAATAAACCCCACTTGTGCTCAACATTTTAGTAAAAATAGAGTTGGCCTCAAAGTCATTTCAATACACTTGGGATCTCTTCCTCTCTACTTGTCCTTGGGTTTTAGTAGGAGGAGAGATCCTAAGGGATAATGCTTCCTTAATCCAGAGGGCAGAAGCTAGAGCTACTGAAACTGCCAAGAACAACCGGAACTGCCGAAAAAACGTGGAACTGTGAGAACTACCGAGAATAGACAAAATTACCAGAATTGCCAGAACTATCAGGAATAGCCAGAATGGTCAGAACTATTGGAACTGTCAGGAACTGCTCGGAATTGCTGGAGCTATTGAGAAAAGTCAGAACCGTCGGAATTGCTGGAACTACCACGAATCGTCGGAATAGCCAGAACTGCTGGAATTGTCGGAATTGCCAAAATTGCCAGAACTGTCGGAACTACCAAGAACAACCTGAATTTTTGGAACTATCAGGAACTACTAGAACTGCCGAGAATAGCTGGAACTTCCAAAACTACCAGGAATTTTTAGAATTTCTAGAGCTGTTGGGAACTATCGGGAACTGTTGGAACTACCAGAATTTCTGAGAATAGCCAGAATTGCCAGAATTGTCGGGAACAATGGGAATTGTCGGAACTGCTGGACCTGCCAAGAACTGTCAAAATTGTCAGGAACTGTTGGAACTGTCGGAACTGCCGAGAACATTCGAACTGCCGAGAACTACCACAACTACGAGAGCATGTATCTCTGAAGGAAAGCAACATGCAAGGGACAACTTACTAACATTGGGACAGTTGTATGGTGCTTAGCAACAAATACACCAAGCATGCGACGTTACAGCTAGCATGCAACAACAAGCATGCTAAGGACAACAAGCAAGCTAGGGACAACAAGCAAGAAATATGCAGCCAACACATAGGCTAGTATGGCAACATGGTGCAACAATGGCACATAATATAATACAGTGATGGGTGCAGCATGGTGCAATGCAGTGAGGCGTAGCATGATGATCAAATGCAACACAACGATAGGTGAAGGAGTCGCCTTGGAGAATCAGTTTAAGCAACATGCCTTCAACCAATCTCATGTATCATCTTCTTAGAGATGATCTATGCTCTTATCTAGATAAGTCAAAGTGTTGACTTCTATTGTAAACGCACTATCTCTCTCTCTCTCTCTGTTGAACTATTGAAGAACATATAAGAAGAATTGGTCAAGGGTTTCCCCTCATTGGGGTTTGTCCCTCACTAGCGCCACATCTTGTGTCCTCTTGTCTTGGCTTGTCTTGTACGATTTATGTTTATGTTCTATATATAGTTTACTTTAATGCTCATGTGATTGCTAATATGGAAAGGAAATTGAGCTAATTGTGGAAGTTGAAATAAATTGCTCTAAGCATAGAACATACCTAAAATAAACATAATAGCTCGACTTGTTTCCATTGTTCAATAAATCTCACTTTTTACTTCTAGTTGACTTGTAACACAACTTTCAAACTACTTTGGTAACAATGGTTTTGCTAGAATAAATTTATTTAATATTAAGTTTGAATCCAATTTAATATTTCTTGACCATATATCTCTAATTATTCATTTTCTATATATTTTAATGTGCCTAGTTTGAATAATAAACCAAATGACCTTTTCTAAGGTATTTTTTATAGTTAATTAAAACCAAAATGCAGTAGATATTTTTAAAAACTTAAGTTTAAGTTGTTTAATCTATACAATTTGAGTGTCTCAGTGATTTTTGAAGACGTTCAATCCATTCATGCATTCAAATATGTATTTTAACCAAAAAACAATCACAATCTTGCTTGAAATTGTATGAACATGTTCTGGTGAAAAAGATCATTTTATATATAAGTTAGACTATGTCATTTTAATGTATTTTCACTCAATTTCAATAATGAGTTAATATATGTTAACTAATAACAACTAACAAACATAAATTTATTAGATTACGTTTTTTTTACAGTAAAATAATAAGTAGAGAAGTGACCATTTAACTCCAACAATGTTAACACTAATATAACTTGGAAATTTCAATCCACAAAGTAAATATAAATCAAATAATTAAAATATATACCAATTTAAAATTATGTTAATGTACCTAGTAATATTTGTGGACCAATGCATTAGGCTGAGAAATATAGGGTTGTCCCTCCAACTCTACCTGAGATACAATGAAGAAATTTATTGGTTCTTTTAATTAAATAAAAAGACAAGAAAAGAAATAAAAAATCAAAACCTCAAATTCAACCTTAATTATGTATGGGTGTTTATAATATCTTTATCCAACTCATCATGTGGCACGTTTACGTTAGTATCCTTATCATTGAATCGAGAGGTGTATTCTACAACCTGGTATGAGGGATATGTGTGATTTTGTCGATGTTCAAAGAATCCAACCTTTGCTACTCGAATGGGTGATAACTCATAGAATTTAATGATTGAGCACTTAATAACAATTATAATCTATTTCAAATATTTGTAGATATTTACATTTGCACGTTTTGGTTGATCAATAGTGGAAAGTCTAAGAAATGGTTTGGAATCATGGAATGTGTTGTAAAGCAATCATCAAATTCGCTACAAAAACTCATAGAAAAGCAAAAGAGTGATAACCAAAAACTGGATTGTGGATATAAAGCAAAGAATATAACAAGCGATGAGCACTTTACAAGTAGATCTCATCTCAGGTGGATTAGATGTAGCTTAAATTGGTGCCAATGTTGGTATTGATGCGTACAATGTATTTGTTCAAATGCAAAGAATATTAAATGAGTGTTAAAGGCCAACTTGTAATTATAATTTATCCTGTCTATGTCTACTTGGAATCTTTAATCCAAGATACGTTGTTATAGGAAATTGAAGTTATTACATCTTCAATTGCTTTAATGCAATATCCTTCACTTAAATTGACACATTTACTAGAGTACATATGTCATTAATAACATTAAAGTAATATAATTTTGTTTGATCCATGATTTTTATTTGCAACTTCATATTCATGTGTAGCTATAATATTATTTGTTATTTATAAAATTCTAGATAGTGCCTTCAATGCCTAACAAATACTATCATACAAATCCACATTAGCCAACTTTAGTTTACGCACTAAATACATTGTTACTTTGTCGTGATACACAAGCCCATCATACCTTAGAAATATTGATAGTTACATTTCTATAAATACTACCATTAACAATGCAAATAATGATACATTTGAAACCATTATGGCCTTCATGTACTGTCATTGTAAGTATTTTAGAATGTTATAGTTCAGTGGCCCATCACACATACAACTAATGTATGTATAAGCAATATATGAAGGTGAAGTATGTAGAGGTGACGTGATTAATTTCATTAAATGGTAAATCATAAAGGTAAATCATAAAGGAGGAATTTATATAAAGGAATTCTATATATATATATATATATATAGTGAGTGTTTAACGACAAAAATTTCATAAATATTTGTGCATCAAAAACAATATGTAATATGTTTTATTATAAAAAAAACATACAATATTTATTTAGTACTATAATATCTTTATGTTTGAATATGATTATTATTTTAAATAGATTTATTATCATTATTTTAAAATAAGTTAATTATTATATAAGCTTGTATTCTAATTAGTTTGTGATAATAATATTTGACTTTTACTAATCGGTGAATTTAAAAAAAAATAACAACACATTCAAAGAATTTGAGAACTCACTTTTAAACCAAAAAATGTATAAAAATTAAGGAAATCATCATAGATAAAACCTTTTGACATTCTCTAATATCACTCGACACACTAATTCGAAATGTTTATATTTCACTAATCTTTTGTTGACGGAACTGAAGAAAGCTAAACCCAAGCAAAATCCAAAAATAATATGAAATGGACTAAATAGCCTACTTTCATTCCTTTCTCATTCCTTAGGAAAGTGCCTTAGATTATATTAATTAAAAACTATGGCAAACTTAACCGATATAAAATCCACACAAAACTCAGTTGTGATACGTTTATTTACCAACGACCAAACAGTATCCACAAAATTGACAAAGAAGAAATAAAAAATACCATGTTGTGTCTTGAATACCTATTCATACGTAAGAATTGAGATGCGTTTACAATCTAATTAAAATTTTATAACAATAGATAATGTGAGAGTTCCAAAGAATTTTAGATTTCAAAAGAATTTTAATATTTAGAAATAGTCAAAACCAAATTTAAAAGATGTATATATAGACATATAATGATTCCTTGCAGCCAGACACTCAAATTGGATTTCTTCATTAGTGTTTTTATTGTAACATGTTTTTTGAATTTACTTAATTTAGTTATGAATTTAGTTTTACCCTCTTGTATTTTTAAATTTATTTTTTTTTAAGTTTAGTTTCATTGTTTAGTATTTTGTAAAATTTAAATATTATTTAATTGATATTGTAATAATTTTTTATTAATTTAATTTTAATAAATAATTAATTTCATAAATATAAGATAATTGTTACTTAATAAATCTTAATATAGATTTTTTTGGCGAAAGAAATTGAATTGTCGTTTTACATGGTTACTCTTTCACCAAAAAATTGTATATAAGAATTCATGCTGAGATGAAATATTTTATAAGGGTGAAATTGATTATTTGCAAAGGAAAAAATAAACAATTAATGCATTATTTAAAATGGTAATCATTTAATTTGTTAAAATTATTTTATTATTTAAGAAGAAAATGTTTAAAATCTAAAACTAATTTACAGTGTTCATAAACTATTATTATTATTGATGATGATGGTGGTTAATGTCTATCGGACCTAAAGAAACACATTTTTTATTTGATTTAAGATTTTGTTCCTATGCTCAAAAAGCTTGGAGAGAAGCCTCCCGAGCTCACTATAATTTTGACATTGTAAAATGCTAGGAAACTATAATTTTGACATTGTAAACGGCTAGGAAGGTCAGTATTGTAACAAAGATTGTGAAACTGAGATCTAATGTGGTTGTATGCAGGATGCTCTAAGAGGAAGTTGTTTTCATCCTCCATGTTCTCATTCTCACATAGATGGCACATCCTTTCTATCCATGGTGTTTTAAGAACTGCCCAACAAATTTTAATTTTAGAATTTACTGTAAAAGTACTACCATAAAGTTTTAATATTACTATTTCAAATTCATAACATTAATTATTTTTATTAAAGTTTATTTTATTTATTTATTTTTATTAGAATTATTTTTGTTTCTTGGAATAATTTTGACTACATAGGTGATTAGAATAGGCTGTAGTCTACAAGCATTCTGTCATTTTTAAAAACATGAAAAAAAGTTCTTCATAGTTTACATTGTTTATATTTTACCATGAAAGACATTATTACAAAATTAAATATTAGTAATAATACATATCATAATAAATTAATTAACTGTTATTAAAAAGAATTATTGTAAAACAAAATTTAAACTCAAATTTCTGATTCTTTGCACTTTTATTAAGTTTGAAAAAATTGAATGTATTAACTAGTTACTTTTGATATGAAAGAAAATAAAATAATAAATAGCTGCACATTACACTTGTTTAATAATGTTAAAAAAATATAAAATATATTAATCCAAACCTAACTAATAAATACTCAAATAATAAATAGTCAAAAACAAATCAATACCTTAAAAAGTAAATAGTCAAAAATACCTTAAAAAGAAAATTATCAATAGTCAAATAAACTTACCATTTCCTATATCGTATAAATATAAACTTCAAATCAATGTGTAGTACGATATATGGAAAGATAAACGATGCATGGAATATTGATCAGTGACGTATAATATCAATTCAAAAATCTATTTATTTTTAAAATAAAATTTGGTTTTATTTGATAATTTATTTTAATTATTTAAATATATAAAATATAAAATATTTTAACATACAATTAAAAACATATTATTTAACATTACATTTCGCTTTATTACATTAGATACAGGTAAACATGACTTAACAAAACAAATCACGATCAAACAAAAAAATTATAATTAATATTACCATTTTTATTTAATGAATGGAAGTTTATGTTAGTGTTTTTTGTTTTTGGATATGGTTACGATTTGGATCAATAAACAAGGAAAAGGAAAATTAAGAAAATGTAAAATGTATTATGTGAATCAATTAATTATATATATATATAATTGAGTTTTTGAGTATTTACAGTAATAATCATAATTGTCTTCATGATGGATTCTTGTTGGGATTTGAAATGTTGACAAGTATGATTATTACTATGTATATTCGGAGATTCAACTTAAAAGAAATGAACCATAGATGTCTGAAATCCAAAAATATGTGTATATTTTATTTTGCAATATGACATTACTATATGTGTATATTTTATTTTGCAATATGACATTACTGCAAAAGAAAAATTGAAGGAAAAACTGATATTAGAGAAGATGTCTTTTGAATTCAGGGATGTAGTTTACAGACATTTGGTTTATCCATGAAAAGATGTTGGTACATGTACAATGCACTTATTTTTCTATATTGACAGATAATTGAAAGTTGTAGTATATGAAACATTATTCAAGACTAAATCTAAGAAATATGAACTATTTCTTGACATCTATTAATGTAATTGGTAAAGTTAGTTGGTTATTTTTAAAATTATGAATATTTTTATAAATTTTTTGTTCATGTAGATAATGCATGTTTGTTTTTGGCCACTGATAACCAATGCGTCTCTAGTTATTAGGAAACACATAGTTAACACAACGAAACACTTTATTAATTTAGGCCAAAGCCTACTCACACTGGCTCACTGCAAATACATCACAATGTGTGCCATTATATAACTATGGGATCACTAAACTTGATAGACATAACAACATGGAAGATACACACTCTGACTCAGTTACAACTCAGTTAAATTGGTAAACAATAACTTCTAAAAAAAACACCTCGTAGCTCACATAAATGACAACTCAACAAACCTATCACATTTCCAAACTCTTCCATTTCTACATTATTCTAACATCCCCCTTAATGAAGAAATGGATTTTCAACAATGCACAACAATGCCTGTTGGTATATGTCTCAACTAGGCTTACAAATATGACTCAAATATTTCATCTTGACTTTATTTGCTTCAACATGTTGATGAAATTTCTTCTTGGACTTCCTACTCCAAACTCTAAAACTTTCAACCTGTTGAGTCTTCTTCCTACTCCAGATCGTGAACTATGGATATTTCTTGTTATTGCAGCTTGGATGATACCATTTCATTTCAACTCTTTTTTCAACAAGTACATTATCATGATCAATAGTCTCCTGTTTACTTGAGTGTTCCCTCATCAATCCATAATAATGTTATATTTCGTCTGGGCTTGAATCCATTAAAATACCAAAAACTTCTTCAAATGTTTCCACCATTGTTTCCATTTCCATATCATCTGAATCATTCATTGATTTACCATTGTACTGATTTTGAAGAGCCTTCACTATTCCAACTGCTTCTTTGAGACCTTCATCAATGGATCAAAGGAATTTTGAAGCCATTCTTCAATAAGGTCTATCTTTGCATCATAATCAAGCTTGACATCTTCAAACATATTTGTTCCTCTAACTACTACTAGAATTTCTTCTTCATCTTCTTCCACTTGAACATCAATAGAAAACAACAATTTATCCACTAATTTCTTTTCAGAGATCACCTTAAACTCATTTTCATAACACAAATATCTAGCATCAAATTTTGCTGCAAATTCCTCTTTCTTCAATTCATGAGTTGTTGCTGAGTCATCCACAACGTTTTACTCTAGAATATTTGCACCAAGTTGTAGATCTCGTACTAAATTTTCAACTTCACCTTCATCAGTTTTCTCATTGTACTTTGTTTCAAAAATGTCCCAAAATATTTTCACATTGTTTACTTTACCATATTCATGCAAAATATTAGACAATCTATTTTCATCCACTTTTGGTATAATAAGAAACAATGCTACTATACCTCTACTCTTATCTTGAAAATTTATAGAAGTTTCTTGAACAAATTCCCATAAATGTACTAAAACAAGTAGTCCCTCCATTTTTATTTTCAAAAGTTTAAATTTTTTACCTAAGAAAGATGGAAAAACTCACATTAATCGCTTCAATATTGCACTCGCTTCTTTATATTCTTCATGTCGATTGATGTTTTCATTAGTCATTTGTTGCATAGCTGGAAACATTCACTTTCAATTTGATTATTTTTCCCCAGTTGTTTTAGTTCTCTCTAAAACTGTTTAATTCTCCTTTATTGACCCATAACTGCTATCCATGCTCCTGTCTTCTACAATTTCTTTGACCATAATCAACTAAAAATTCATGCCAATCACCAACGACAAAAAATTTCCTTCCTTTAGCACTGCCCAAAGTTTGAGCCAAATCTCTGCAATATTTCAAATAATAAACTGATACCAACCAGTACCTCAAATAAAATTATACCATGCTTCCTATACTTTTGGTAGTCTGCACTTTTATTTAAATTAAAAAAATTAAATAAAAAAACCACCAAACCCCTTATCTTAACATACATTTTTATTTTCAAGCCGAATCTTATTTCATTTTTAACTCTCTTGACCCAGAAAGAATGGAAGAACAGATAGAAATGCTTCTCACCAATAAAAAAAACAAAATTTTCGCCATAAAATTTTTAATTCCTTATGTCTCCATTAACCCAACCGTAATTTTCTTTCCATAAAAAGAAACTATACGCACTCACGTCCAAAGATTTTAACATGAATCCTTACTTTTCCTTTTTACCATAGATTACTCTTGATTAAAAAAAAACCACATACTTATTACAACGCCCTGCGGCTCCGTGATCATAGGGGTGTGCCCACCAACTCATCAAGTTGAATGAAAAGGTGGAAAGGGGACCAAATAGAGAGACATGTTATGTGGGCGAATTTCGGTTGCATGTTTATATGCAAGCAGGCTAAACGAGTCACCTGCGGGCTGACCTCATGAAGTTGTGAAACAGGTGAGTGATGGTGGGGCAGTCCCATGTCATGGGTGGTCTGATCCACACATTGAACGAGTTTTGCAAATGAAAGACGCATCGTCTGGGCGAGATGAACGAATCAGCCGGGTGGCACGATTCGCCCACTCGCCATATGAATATTTGGTGCGATTGGGATGGTTGGAGCATTCGATCATATTCGATCAAGTGTCTCAGTCATCAAATGAGCTCGAGCATGAGGTAACCTCAATGAAGGCGCAAATAACTGCAGGTTATGCGCCCGCCCGTCGGGCAGCCGAAGATGAAGTTTTGCACGGAGTTTTTGTGAATAGCTATACGGGTGGAAGGTTGCAGGAAGGTGCCGCCTGTGGGTTCGTAGCATGGGCGGAGGGCTGCACAAAGGTTCCCACGCATCGGTTGGAAGTGCGGGTGGAGGGTTGCACGAAGGCACGCACCCATCGGTTGGTGAACTCGGGTGGAGGGTGCATGAAGGTGCCCGCTCAACGGTGAACTCGGGTGGAGGGCTGCACGAAGGCGCTCGCCTGACAGTGTAACAAACTCGGGTGAAGGAGTTCGGTGGAGGGCCATATAAAGGCATGCCCATCTGACTTGTGCAAGGAGTTTGGGTGAAGTGTGGATTTTGTGGGGAGCGACCACAGTGCAAGGTGTGCACGAGGTGGGCGCCCATTGGTAAATGACACAGGTAAAACACCGGTGGAGCATTTCCTCCAAATTATTGCATATGATGGTGTCCTCTCTACTGTGTTGATGTTTATGGTTATATGGTTATAATGTTAATGGATTCCATACATTAATATTGTTAATGAAAGATGATTAATGTTAGGTATAGTTCGCAAAGTAACTTAAAAATGGAACATGCTAGCTACTTAGGCAGTGCTGCACCCTTGCCAATTAATGAAAAAAGAATTGGGGGTGTGACAGATGGTATCAAAACTACTTGCAAAGAACATACATGTATGCAGAGAAAAGTTATGGAGAAATAATGGATTAACAGTCTGGGTTTCATGGACTTGATGGTTCATGGCAAGACCATTCAAGCTCTGGTGGACACAGGGGCCACTCATAACTTCATGACAACACGATTGGAAAAAGAGGTTGGACTGATGATCTTCCCATCAAATTTGGAAGTCAAGCCAGTGAACTCTAGAGCTAAAGTGGCGGGTTTGGCACATGAAGTGCCTGTGCAGATAAAAGACTGGAAGGGTCAGTTGCACTTCACAGTGATGTAGAGGAATGACTTTGATATGATATTGGGGCAATATTTCTTGAAGAAAGGGCAACAGGGAAATTGTTGTCCCCTTCTGTCATGAGGTGATGGTGGTTGGACAGTCATAGACTTGGAATTTTCCCACTCATAGGCAAAGGCAGGAAGTCAAAGCGCAACATGTTTCTGCACTATGTTTGGAGAAGGTTATGAAGGAGTCAGATATGGAGACATATGTGGTGATGTTCGAGGAAGTCGAAGGTCATGGAGTGGGGACACCTGTTCCAGCTGAGATTTCTTAGGTATTGACCAAATATGCAGATTTGATGCCTGATGAGCTACCAAAGAAACTTCCACCAAGGTGTGCAGTGGACCATAGCATAGATCTTGACCCAGGAAAGCAACCTCCGACTAAAGCACCTTATCGGTTGTCAAGACCTGAGTTAGAGGAATTGAAACGAAAGTTAAAGGAGTTAACTGATGTAGGTTTCATTAGGCCTTCAAGGGCCCCCTATGGAGCTCTGGTATTGTTCCAGTGGAAGAAGGATTCAAATGAGCTACGAATGTGCTGTGATTACCGTGCACTGAATAAGCAGATGGTAAGAAATAGGTATCCTTTTCCATTGGCTATTAATTGCTTTAACAAGCTTGCGAAAGCCTGAGTGTTTTCCAAGCTAGACTTGGGGCATGGATATTATCAGGTGCAGATAGCTAAAGGAGATGAGAAGAAGACCATGATAGTAATGACATATGGTAGTTTTGAATTCCTTGTTATGCCATTCGAGTTGTGCAATGCTCCTGCTACGTTTTGCACTTCGATGAATGATGTTGTACGTCCATACTTGGATTCGTTCGTAGTAGTATACTTGGACAATATAGTGGTGTATAGTGGCAACATGGAGGATCATAAGAAACACTTATCAATGGTGTTCGAGGCACTAAAGGTAAATCAGTTGTACTTGAAGAAGTCTAAGTGTGTGTTCGTTCAGACCAAGATTCCATTCCTTGGACATATAGTGGGTCAAGGGTACATACAGATGGAGCCAAGTAGAGTGAAGGCGATTGAGGACTAGGTTGAACTGAAGAATGTCCATGATATGACGGTGTTTTTGGGCATGACCAAATACCAACGGAAGTTTGTAGAGGGGTACTCCAAGGTAACATCATCACTGACACACCTATTGAAGAAAGACAAGAGATGGAGTTTGATGAACAAATGTCAAGAGGCATTTGATGATTTGAATAATTGGATGGTTACAACATTGATACAGAAGTTGCCAGACTTTGATAAACGTTTGAGGTACGTAGACGCTTCAGATTTTTCCATAGGAGGGATTCTTATGCAAGATGGGCATCCAATGGTGTACGAAAGTCAAAAGTTGTAGGATAGAGAATGGAGGTATCCAGTCCATGAGAAGGATATGACTGCGATCATTCATTGTCGTCATGTGTGGAGGCATTACTTGATTGGAAGGTTGCTTTTTGTCAAGACAAACAACATTGCAACAAGTTATTTTGCATCACAACGGAATCCTTCTGCAAAACAAGCTCGTTGGTAGGACTTCTTGGCATAATTCGACATGACTATTGAGTATAGACCAGGAAGACATAATGCGGTAGCAAATTCCCTTAGTAGGAAGGGACAACTTGCAGCACTGGAAGGAGAAGATTGGGCAGCAAGGAGTAGGAATTGAGTTCAGATGTTGGAAGAGATGCAGAGTAAACTCAAGCAAAGTGTTGAGACTAATACTTAGGTGTAGAATATAGTTAACCAGATAGAGGGGAAGACACGGAAGATCTTTCTCCAAGATGGATTCTTGTTCTTTAGAAACCAAGTCTATGTTCCAATGTCATATAGGCTCAGGAGGGACCTTTTGAGGGAGTGCCACGACTCACCATAGGCTGGCCACCCAGGGAAGCATCGTTCTTTGGAATTATTGGAGAGAGGATTCTTTTGGGAGAAGATGTGGGAGGATGTAGAGGAGTATGTACATACGTGCACCATTTGTCAACAGGACAAATCAAATACTCAGAGGCAAGGAGGTGTGTTGCAGCCTTTTACCGATTCCTGAGAGACCATGGATGAGTGTCTCGATGGACTTCATCACTCAGTTGCCACAAGTTCAGGGGTATAATGGGATAATGGTCATGGTTGACCGTTTTTCCAAGTATGTTGACTTTGTTCCAACAAAGATGCCTTGTGGAGCTGAGTGGACTGCGAAGTTGTTCTTGAAGAACATAGTGAAGTGTTTGGGGATGCCATTAAGCATCATGTCGGACCGAGATCTATGATTTACAGGTAGATATTGGACAAAATTGTTCAAGTTATTCGGGATAGAGTTGTTGATGAGTTCGAGTTACCATCCGCGGATAGATGGATAGACCGAGAGGATTAACACATTGCTAGAGGATTAATTGAGACACTATGTGATAGCTGATCAGAAGAATTGGCCTGAACTCTTGGATATTACTCAGTTCAGCTACAATATTCAAAAGAGTTCTGTGACGGGGTACCATCCATTTGAGTTGGTCAATGGATAGATTACAATCACACCGCATGCCATAGTGACAGGACGTTTGTTAAGAAGTCCTCATGCGAATAAGTTCATGAAGGCTTGGGATGAGACCTTGGAGTTGGCATGGTTGCACTTGCATGAAGCTACAAGGAGAATGAAGAAATGGGTAGACAGAGGAAGACGGGGTGTACACTTAAGTGTGGGAGATATGGTGTTTCTCAGGATTACTGGAGATTAGTTTCAGCCTCCTAAGGGTACTGCGAGCAAATTAATGATGAAGTATGAGGGACAATTCCAAGTGAAGAAGAGAGTGGGGGAAGTTGCTTATGAGCTCGAGCTTCACCATATGCACATGAATCATCTAGTTTTTCACATGAGTCAGTTGAAGAGATGTAGACTTAATGCTAATCATCTAGAGAGAGTGGAACCACTGAGGGGACCAGCCATGATTGTGGACAAGCCTCACTTAGAGATGGTCAAGATTTTGAGTGTTAGATCTACAGGGCTTGGCTGCCACATGAGACAGGTATTTCTAGTTAGATGGAAGAATGCACCAGAGGAGGATATCTGGAAAACGGAGGACTCACTTCGGAGATGGAAGTGAAAGATTGTGAAATATGATAGGAAGTTATGAAGGTGAGCCAGATTGACAAGAATGACAATGCTTTCAAGTGGGGAAGAATGTAACACCGTGCGGCTTCACAGTCGCACGGGCGCACCCACCAACTCAGCGAGTTGAATGAAACAGAGGAAAGGTAACCAAACAGGCGAGATATGTTAGGTGGGAAAAGTTTGGTTGCATGTTTATACGGGGGTAGGCTGAATGAGTCACCTGTGGGCTCACCATCTGAAGTTGTGAAATGAGTGAGTGTTGGTGGGGTGGTCCCATGTGATGGGCGAGCTGACCCACACATTGAACGAGTTTTGCAAACCAAGGGTGTGTTAGCTGGGCGAGATGAATGAGTCAGCCAGGAGGCACGACTCGCCCACCCACCATATGAATACTTGGTGCAGTTGGGAAGGTTGGAGCATTTTATCACATTCGATCAAGTGTCTCAGTCATCAAACGAGCTCGTGGAGAGTGTGAGGCAGCCGCAGTGAAGGCATAGATAACCATAGGTTATGCGCCTGCTCGTCGGGTAGGCGGACACAGAGTTTAACATGGAGTTTTGGTGAACAGGTATATGGGTGGAGGGCTGCATGAAGGAGCCTGCCTGATGGTCGGTAGCACGGGTGGAGGATGCACAAAGGCACCCACCTGTCGTTTGGAAGTGCCGGTGGAGGGATGCATAAAGGCGCCTGCAAGAAGGCACCCGCCTGATGGTGAACTCAGGTGGAGGGCTGCACAAAGGCACCCGCCCAATGGTGTAACAAACTCGGGTGAAGGAGTTCAAATGGAGGGTCGTAGAAAGGAATGCCCAACTAACTCGTGCAAGGAATTTGGGTGAAGTGTGGATTGTGTGGGGAGTGACCACCGTGCAAGGCGTGCATGAGGTGGGTGCCCGTTGGCAAACGACATGGGTAAAACGTTGATAGAGCATTTGCTCCCGGTCATTTGTATTTTCACAAAATCATAATAAAACATTATTATTGCATATGATGGTGCCCTCTCTATTGTGTTGATTTTTATGGTTATATGGTTATAATGTTAATGGATTCCGCACATTAATATTTTTAATGAAAGATGATGAATCTTAGGCATAGTTCGCAAAGTAACTTAACAATGGAACATGTTAGCTACTTAGGTGGTGCCAAACCCTTGCCAATTAACAAAAAAAGAATTGGGGGCATGACACTTATGGCTCAGTTTAAAAAATAAATTCAACTTAATAAAGAAAGACATCATGAGAGAATAAACGGTGAAGAAATTTTTTCATTCACACTTCGTGGCTTGTAATGAACCTTATATGAAGGCCTTTTCACATTTAATGTCAGCCATAGTTTGACTGATCCGAAGAGTTCCCAAAGGTAAACACCTACACATCACCTACCTCGAATTGATCAACTATAGGGAATAATGTGAAACAATACCTCCCACCTACAGATTCAGATGTCTGAACAGAAAACAAGGCCTAGAGATTCAAATGCCCAAACACAAAGCAAACCCCTTGATACAGATCCTTTGTTTCGATCATATCCAATCCCAATCCTCATGCAATTTGATCTCCAACTACAATAGGGAATGTAACTAATCACCTCTCATATCTCCAATCACAATAGGGAATCTCACTTATTGGCTCAAAATAGTCATTAACAATCCATATCTAGCGTCTCAAATCTCCACCTTTACCACAAAACCTGCAACTCACAAAAACTTGTGTACCAAAAAAAAAATAAAAGAGGCTAGAAAATACTACCGATTTATACATTGATATCAAACAGAAAAAAAAAAAAATATTACAGTTCATGATGGCAGTTTACCTCACAATGCCAATGATGTAAAATTTCCAATGACAAATAAAAACCCGACTATACTTTGACTGAAATAATCTCATGCAAGGAATGTGTGAAAAAAGGTCTCCTACTTCCTTCAGACCTCCGTAAGCATCACAATTCAATCTCCATAAGCATGGTGTTGTTGGAGAATCTAATTCCAACCACTTATTGGGTGTCAAAACAGTCACTCCAAGTGTTCCAGTTCAATTTGAGTTAATCATCATTTACTAGTGATGTTTCTGATGTAATTTTATCTAAGTGATTTGTAACACTAAGAAGAGAAAATCCTCTACTTCATATTTTGTTCTCTTCAATTTTTCTCATGGTATCACAGCTTAGACTCTATAAGACTCCTTGAGAGCAAGAAAGAGATGAGTTTGCATAAGACTCCATGAGAGAGCAGCAACATGTGTGAAGAGAAAGCATAACCCTCTCTAAGAGAGCAACAAAATTTTGAAAAAGCCCAAGAAGAAGCAACAAGAAAACAAAGAAGCTAGCTATAGCGAGGCGAAAGCGAAACAGATTGAAGATTTTTTTTTTTTTTAGATTAACTCTTTCAATTTGCTAAACAAGTGCATTAGTAGCACCACTAATGCTGATCAGTGAGAGGAGAAAGAGTGTTAATCGAGATTTCCTTGCATCAATTCCAAACTAACGCTTCGTCCTATTGATGAACAGTGCATTACAACACTAACATCAACTTTCACTCTCGAAGAAGGCATTAGCGCACTGTCTAACCATCCTTTCAAGTGCGTTAGTAGAGGAGCGGAATAGATTTGTTGGAAGAAGTCAAGGTATAGCCGTCGAGGTTGTTTTCAAATTTGATCTACTTGAGGTCTTCGAATTTTTGAAGCCAAGTCTTCATCGGAAAGAAGCATTCCAATCTGGAGCAGAAATAAAATGTCAAAGGAGTATGATGGTAGTATTTTGAATGGGCTTATTTCCATTTTTAAATACCTTTTATGAATTTTAATGTGAAATGAGATTCATATTATTTATGAAGGGCAAATGTAATTTTTTAAATAGGCTCCATGAGATATGGAAAAGAGATTATATTCTTATATAAAGGAGGTACAGGAAATGTTTTTAAAAGGACATTATATTGTTTAAAAGAGGTTTTTTGACAGGGAACTAAAAAAAATATTTGTGAAAGTTTTTTATAAAGAAAGGCTTTTCTAAACTCGTTTGTTTGTGAAAGCCATGAAGCATTTTTATTGCAGTTAGATGTGATGTCTACATTTTGCTTTGCTTGTTGAGTTGTAGTGAGTGAACGATCAAATGGGAAAAGAAAAGAGGCTAAGAAGGTCAAAGTGACAACATAATATATTTATTATATTTTTAGATGCAGAAGTGAAGAGGAAAAAGTATGTCTTTGCATTGAAATGCATAAAAGAATATGTTGATGACAACATTATTCCCTTGATTTCAAAAGCCAAAACAACAAAGGAGACTTGGGATATTCTTGAGAGATGTTTTGGTGCAAGGGGGAGCGCTGAAGTTGAAGATGAAGGTGGATCTACATCAATAGATCTACATCAAGGTGAAATTATCGTTGAATCCCACTGTGCTCAGTCACAAGTGGATGATGTCTGTGAAGTAGTCGCAGAAGAAAAATAGGAGCACATAATTGCTCACAAAACCCACTGTGCACAATCAAAAGTGAATTAAAATTTGGTAATTCGAGCAAGAGAGCTTGTTGATGATGATAATATGATTATTACAGCAATGGAGCATGCTAATGAAAGTTTGGTGAATCAGGAAATAGAGCTTGTTGATGAAAATTTTGTGAATCCGGTAACATAGCTTGCTGATGATAATGAAACCACTATTAGAGCAGTCAATGATATGGTGAATCCAATAATTAATATTGATGATGTAAAATTTGATGAAGAATTATTGGCTAATGATGAATGGTTGTAGGTGATGTAGCAAAAACATCATATTGACATGATTCTATTTGGTGTGACAGAGGAAGACAACCTATTTTCAGCAGCATAGGCTAGTACAAAAGTAAAAAAGACAGACACAGAGATAGAGGCAAAAAGAAAGAAGGGACCTCGAAAAGAGAAAACAAAGACAAATGTAGAAACAACAGCTAAGAAGGAAGCACAATAGGAAAAAGCTCTCATTCCAGAGTAGAAGGAACATAACCAATGTGGTTCTCTAAATATTTTTAATTCTAATGTTGATTTCTAGTGTGCAGATACACAAAATTACTATGAATAAGTGTTAAATTTACTTGAAGCATGGCTTGCAACACCATTTCTAGATGAGGTCTGCATAGAAGATGTAGAAATGAATGTTGGAGAAAACATCAATGACGAGCAAATCAATGAAATTTTTAGGTGTTGGAGTCCTAAAGAAATATTATATTATTACAATCTTATCTTGGAGCATATTGATTCTGAAAAGAACACTATAGAAGATAATATGTGGCAGCAACCCACATAGAAGTTAGTTTTTGAAGAAGTCCAGAGTATGCTTAGAAAGTGTAGAAGAATGGAAGACCCGCACCAGAAGATGAAGAAACTGAGCTTTTAAGGATACAACAAAGATAGAAGCTCGAAACAATTCAGAGGCTATAGTATCTGGAAATAGAGAAGAAGAAAAGTTGAAGTCAATTTTTAATTTGTAGATCTAGCTGAGACATTGACCATCAGATATATTAATTGAATTTTTATGTGGTTGTAATTAAGGGGGATTTTTGGAGAATCTAATTCCAACCACCTATTAGGTGTCAAAATCATCCCTCTACGTGTCCCAATTTAGTTTGAGTTAGTCAAGTTTAACTCTACTCATTTATTAGTGATGTTTCTGTTGTAATTTTATTTAAGTGGATTTTTAATGCCGAGAAGAGAAAGTCCTCTAATCCACATTTTGGTCTCTTCAATTTGTTTTAGATGATACTTTAAGTTCTCCGAAAATATCTCATTGACTCATACTTATCACACAACCCTCAGTTGACACAAGCCTCTCTGATCTTTTCATTTGATAGTGGCCCTCTCCACCCAACACACACACACCAACCACACTATCCTTTGATCAAACTCCAACGAGAAGGATTACACAATGCAACTACTCGTTTGTTTTAAAAACAATGACACAATAAATTCATTGATCTGGTGCTTTTGCACCCCGGAAATAGATATATATATATATATATATATATATTTCTTCCTCTTGCGCGGGCTAGAACAATCCTTCTACCTTTGGTCCATTTCTCTTCATCATATCTCAATGCCAAATAATGTAACGGATATCCACTTCATAGATTCTGGAAAAAAATCAAATACCAACAAATCTTTACTAACAATGGGCATAAAATTTATTTTATAGCCCTCACATACCTTGACCTTCTTGTTCTCATATATAAAACCTCTATAGATCTCCCCCATATCTCAACTGTCACTGGATCTCATACCATATTATAAAACACAATGATAACAAAACTAAACACCTTTTTAATTTAGGGCAAAGCCTGCTCACATTGGCTCACTGCAAATACATCACAATGTGTCCCATTATATAACTATGGGATCACTAGACTCGATGGACATAACAAAATGAAATATATACACTATTACTCATTTATAGCTCAGTTAAATTGGAAAATAATAACTTCCAGGAGAACACCTCGTAACTCACATAAATGAAAACTCAACAAACATATTACTTTTCCAAACTCTTACATTTCTACATTATTCTAAAACTAGTGAAACTAGCAACACTAGCATTGAGTGCACTAACACCAAAGGTGAGAGCATCACTACCAAATACTTTTTTTTTGTTGGGAGAATAGTGCCAAAAACCACTCAATTCTATGACTAGTGAGATGATATTTCAAAGAAACTGAAACCACTATGACCACGTAATTTTCATGTACTGTATAAGCTTGGTGGATTTTCCATTACATGAAAAATAGATAAATAATTCCATTAAAAACCAACAACAAATTCTATTACCAGGATTAGAAAGAATCATAAAAACAAAAATGCAAAATGCAAATTATGAAAGAAAAAAAAGCTTTGAAACAAGTGTTTTTGTTGCTTACATAAAAAAATTATCAAGCGTGAGTGTAGATATTATTGTCTCAAATAAACGAAGAGCTATTTTCCATGATAAAAGTCTTAAATCATGCTTAAGATTATATTCGTGAACAATAATGGTGTCAATGAGATCAATCTATGAGCTCTTACTACAATGACATAGAGAACGAGGAATGTATTACTCTAGTTATTTTGAAATGTGGTATAATTGTATTCTTGTTGTTCAACATTTTAGAGTCTTTGGTTCTCTATGCTATGCATTAAATCCTAAGCATCAGTTTAACAAGTTGGGTGCTAGGAGTCACAAATGTATTGTCTTGGGATATTTTGCTACTTCTAAAGCTTATATATTGTATGATGAGGAGAATAAGAAGTTCATTCTTTCCAGAGATGTTATTTTCCTTGAATTAGATAAAATTAATTCCACTGTTGATAAGAAATTGACTCATTTGGAGAAATTTGCATCTATGAAGTTATATTTTGAATTCGATAATGTTGTTCCACACACTCAAGGGGGGCTTCCCATTCTAGATTAGTCTGTGGTTCCTCCATCTTTGGCTCATGAGAATGTTATTGCTGAATAAAATTTAGATGATAGTAATATTTCTGCAAGAGCAGAAACTGCTCTTGAAGAGCATGTTCTTGAGCCTATTTTTCAAGATGAGCAACCATCACAACCACTTCAACAACCTTTACGAAGATCTTCACATGCTCGAAACATTTGAAGCAAGTATGATGATTTTGATATAGAAATATATCTTCTAAAGGTGATTAAGGTAATGTTTCTCATGACTTTGAATTCAATCATTATACAATTAGCGAACCTAATTGTTTTGAAGAAGCTGCTAATTGTGCTGAATGGAAGGATGTAATGCAAAACGAATATGATGCACTTATTAAGAATAAAACTTGGAGGTTAGTGGATCCTCCTGCAGGTGTCAAACCAATTGGTTGCAAATGCATGTATCAGATCAAATACAAAGCAGATGGTTCGTTTGATAAATACAAGGCAAGACTTGCAGCAAAAGGCTACACTTAGAAGGAAGGCGTTGACTACAGAGAGACATTTTCTCGTACAGAAAAATGGGGCACAACTAGAACTCTGTTTTCTCTTACAGCTTAGAATAGGTAGAAGATACAACATATGGATGTTAAAACAACCTTTTTGAATGGCAATTTAAAGGAGGATGTTTAGATGTTTCATCCTGAAGGTTTTTCTATTAAATGCAAAGAGAAAGAGGTATGAAAATTGGTTAAGGCTTTGTATTGACTGAAACAAGCATCTTGTGCATGGTACAAAAAGTTAACTGAACACGTTCTCAAGTTGAATTATAAGTTCTTTGATCTGGATGATGCAATTGTTTTTGTTAAGAAAATTGTAAGGTCAGTTGTATATTTGGTTATGTATGTAGATGATTTGATGATCACTAGAAACAATGATGACTATATAGTGTCTGTTAAAAGAGAATTATTGAAATTTTTTGACATGATAGATTTGGGTTTATTACGCTATGATTTAGGGATTGAAGTTGATCAGAAACCAAAATATATTTTCATTTATCAAGAAGGTATATTGGACAACTAGGATTGGGATGTAGGACTATAATCCTGTCACTACTCCTATGGAGTAGAATTTGAAGCTTACTTCAACTACAGGAAGTATGTTTGAAGATCCATCAAAGTATAGGAAACTTGTTGGAAGTTTAAATTTTCTAAATACTACTAGACATGACATAGCTCTTCTTGTAGGGATACTTTCTAGGTTCATGCATAAGGCATGTGAAGGTCATAGGAATGCAAAAAAGCGAGTGCTCAATTATTTGAAAGGCACTCACACATATTACATCAAATATTATAAAGTTGTAGATTTCCATTTCACCAACTATTCAGATTCTGATTTTGATGGAGATATGGAGAATGGAGTCTCTACCTCTGGTTATTTGATGAGCCTTGGATTAGCAGCCGTCAGTTGCAGATCACACAATAAATCTGTTCCTGCTAATTCTACCACCAAAGCCGAATATGTTGTAGCAACTAAAACTACAAAAGAAATCATTTGGTTTCACCAAATACTTGAAGACTTGTAGGAGAAACAAAAGGCTTCAACTCCACTACTCATCGACAACTCTTTTGCAATTCACTTGGCCAAGAATCCCAAGTTTCATGATCAAAGAAAGCATATATTAACACCAAATATCACTCGATTTGACAATATGTAGAGGCCAAATTTATTCATCTGACTCATTGTCCTACTTCAAAGTAGATCGCAGACATATTTACAAATCCATTGGGACGTGAAAAGTTTGAAAAATTCAAAACCTTACTCAGTATCTCAGATGTCCCTTCAGATTAAGGGGAGAATGTTAACTAATCCTTTGAGATTTTTGTTGTATATTGTGTAATTAGTCTTATATTATATTTTTACGCTTAATAAGTTACCTAGACACAAATATCTCATACCTAGATTTTACAAATCATTAATATGGTGCTCTTTCCTTGTGCTCTTTCATTGTGTTCTTTCATTGTGGAGTTTATTTGGGCTTGTACAACTTGTACCTTACTTCATCAAGTTTACCCATTAATATATTTGGTCTACATTCATAGGATTTTCACTATTGGATACTATAAGAGTAATTTTCTTGCATCAAATTTGATGAAAAAAATTCTGAATTTCCTGTAATGGTGATCCCCTTCACATTAATGCTCATGTAGGAAATGTTGTAGATTCATCTTCATGTTAATGTTCACGCAATAAATGTTTTTCAAATACTCTTGTTTGTGAGATTAAAATATATGAATGGACCAATTGGAAAATAACCATGTATTATAGTTGCCCTATAACCTTTGCCTCCCTGTCAATGGCACTTGAATGAATTATCGTAAAAAATGTGCAACTTGAAAACCTAGCATTGTAAAATAGTGAAAAAAGTTTGTTTGGTTAAAGTCTTCAAATGTGATAGCAAATGCAACATGAGTGCTACTGCTTATTTGATTTTTTAATGAGATCGTGGAGAAATTATTTGGTATGGTTAGCTATAAAACGTTTTTTGAGCATGCAAAGTCGTAATTTTTTGTCATTACATAATCATGTTCATTTTATTTTCAAGATTTTTCTAGCAAGACTTCTATTTGTTTGATAAATTTCAATGAATCCATGAATGTGTTATCATTTTCATTGGACACATTGTCTCATACAATGACACTCATTTCTAAACAAGGAAACATATAATATTATCCAAGTGCATATGTTTCTACGAGACAATTGGCAATTACATTTAAACTCATTGATGATTTCCAATGTGTGTATTCTGAGTTGTGAAATTGTTAGGAGCATGGGTTTCAATTATTATTACTTTTCTAGTAGGATGCCTGATACAAGTTGACAACTCTAAGGTATCTCAGAAAGTGAGTTCAAAACCTTTTGGGAACATGTGTATGAAATAATGTTTGATTTACAAGGATTTTGACCCCTTGATGCATGTAGTTTTGTAAGAACTACAATTCTTCTACAATGTTAAAAAATACAATGGTGGAAAAAAGCCACAAGGGGGTTTTTCATTTGAATACATGAAAAGCATAGGAAAACGATTAGTTGAAACTGATAAAACATAAATCTATGGGCAATAATACTAGATAACAATGTATGTACAAATTTGGACGACAAGAACAAATTACAAATTACATTAGCATTTCTATGTATGAATCAAAATGTATTAAGTGCTCAAGCTATATTGGTATGTTCATTGAAATAAGAAAAATATAATTGTTTTCCTTATTATTAGATATTTCTATTGAAGTCTTTGCAGGAAAAAGCATAAGTGGCACAAAATTACGTAGCAATAATACTTTGAACATAGTAGACATATTACTGATGCCAAGAGTGAAAATGTTCTTTTCGATTTGACCCAATATCTCCCAGTGGAATTATGGGAAAGATTTTGACAGTGATCAATTAGAAGCATCATAAAATAATAACATAATACGTTTGTTGCACAAAACATCGAATAAATAAAATTGTGAGTGTTACAATTGGTGAAGATAATGGAGAAATGTATTTTAGGAGAATGTTCGTTCATTAGTTGAGCGTATGCACTATATTAGTATTTAATTCCCATTTATTAGGAGACTTTTCTAACTTCTCTATTATATTGTAGACTATATATTCATGGCACGTAATGATGGATTTGTAGAGCATTCTACCAAAGGTAGTCCCTAGGTGAAGGTCATCATCTCTGAGGTGCATAACTTAATGAATATATCTATGTATTTCATTGTTTAACATGGTATCAGAGCTCCAAGGGTGAATTTCGTGAGTTGTTTGACTGGGATAAATATCATAAAGAGTTTGGATCTTTGAGGCGACGATCTATGGATCAGATTTGTGTTTTTGCATAGTACTGCTGACCAGTGATCCATCCCTCCAATGGAGTGATGTTGTGTTGATAATATTTATAAATCGTTCTTATGATATCTGTTTATTTTTTGGTGAAATGCATCGAGGCCATTGCTTGAATACCTTCGTCCTCCACTGTGCAGAGAACGTGATCATAGAGCTTATGTGAAGGAGGCATAGAGCACATTTTTGGAAGCGATGTGCCCAATTTTGAAGGTTGAGCCATGGTAGTGGTGTTGAATGTAAATTCCTTGGGATTTGTAATAAGCATCTCACATTAGCCTATGTGAGTGCAAGATCGGTGGATACCCTCCTTGCAGGAGGGTTGATTCGATGTGAAGGTTAAACACATAGCTGGAGGTTGTGTCCTGCGTGATGTGTGCTTTGTCTTTTGGAGGTTGTGTTAACACTACGATAGTAGATCTGCTCATGGTAGTCATTCAGTAGGAAGTGGAGTTGTTGTTCAAAATCTTGAAGAAGGGAGGTGCAACATTGTGAATGTTCATAACAAATTGTACATCAGTGAAGATTGCATCTGTGTGGTCTATTCAATTATTGTAGACTGAACTTCATTGCCAGAGGTCGTGGTGTTGATTATCTGGTGTGTAGATTGACTAGGATCTATTAGTGCATGGATCTTGAAAATCAAAAGATCATACACTATGGTTATTAGCATAAAAAGGTTCTCAGGGAAGAAAAACCATTGCTCTGTGTAGTGAAATTGTGGTGGTTGTGGAGAGTTGCCGAAGGTGGGATCTGACCCATAGAGAATTGTGGGTTATTCCTGGTGGATCTGTGACAACGATGTATTATTCTTTGTTGGAGTGACAGTATTTTTGAAACCATTGTTTCTTTCCTATAAATTTTTTAAAGGGTTATACCATTTCTTTAAATAGTATTGGGCACATTTGATAAAATATCTCCATATCTCCATTGAAAGAAGTCATATTTTTTTAAGAGCAGGGTTTCTATAGGAAAAAAAAGTGGTGATCTTGTCTTTTTTTCATCCAATTGGAGAAGTTGTTCTTTATTAAGAGAGAGAACCCACTGTTTTTGACATTGCTCCTTGTATACAGAGATAGATCTATTTTTTCTTAATTGTTGGAGGTTGAAATTTTTAGAGCGAGACCTGTCAAAATGAATAATAGATGGCAGGGGCATATCTAAAGGAGAGAAATAAGCTCGATGGTTCCTATTACTCTAATTAGAAATTTAAGTTGAAGACCATGTTGGAGGGAGAAAACACATGGGTGATTACAAGTGATGATGAGTTGAAGCTGACCCTAGCTACAGGGAGAAAAAAAACAATAATCCAAGATTGGGAAAAGAGGGAGACCAAAGAAATAATGTTGCTAAAATTGTCACTGAAGGACTGTATTATCGCTTACACCTGAGAATGTAAATCAATGAATGATATTGGGACAACCCTTAAGGATTTGTATGAGAATAAAAATAAAAATCGCGTGTTTTTTCTAAAGAGAAAAATTATCTCCACTAAAATGAAGGAGAATGAATCCGTGGTTGTGTTCATCTCTCGTATCAAGGAGCTAGGAGATAGGTTGGGCAACATAGGGAGATATTACCAAATGCTGATCTCACCAAGATTACGATGAATGGTATCACTGATGACTATCATATGTTTATCATAAGGTTGAATGTGAGAGAGAAAGCCCCCAAATTTGAATAACTGACAGGGATCCTGATGCAAGAGGAACAAAGGCGGACGACTCTGAAACCCCAGAGTTGAGATCTTTCTCCAATGGCGAAGAAGAATCCCTTCAAAGGGAAGGAAAGTGTAGTACAAAAAGGTGGAATTAAACCACAGAGAAAACCACGTCAAGGTGTGTCCTCAAATAGAGGTGATTTAGGACCCAAATGTTTTTATTATGGTAGAGTTGGTCACATAGCTAAAAATTGCCAGAAGAAGAAGTTTGAGGAAGGTCGCCATAGACATAAGAAATATGCAGGACACTTTGCTGATGAAGACAAGAATCACAATCTCAAATTTTTCTTATTTGATACTACGTTCTTTATTGAGAATGATGAAGCAAAAAGTTTGTTTGTGGACTCAGGAGCTTCCACTCACATGACATGTAATGAACATTGGTTTAAGAATTTTAAAGGAACCAACAATGGTGCAAATATCTTCTTTGGTGATCATAGAGGGTATGGTAATGTTTTTGTCATTTTTCCTGATGGAAATGTTAGACATATTTAAAATCTAATGTATGTACCTAGAATTAAAAACAACTTGAACTTTGTTTTGATGATAATAGATCAGAACCTTAAGGTAGAGTTGTTTAACTCTTATTGTGTTATTAAATCTCTGTTGGATCGCATGAAGCCAATTGCATCAGGTATTCAAGTGGGATGATTGTATAAGCTGAATGTAAGAAGTGCACCAAACCAAGCTTTGAACTCATCAGTTATGACTGCAGAAGACTTATGGCATCAAAGATTCGGTAATCTCAATTTCAATGACCTGCTGCTACTTTAGAAATGATGTATGGTCAATGGTATTCTTGTTTTAAATCATGTTCATGTTTATTGTGAAGCATGTTCTCTTAGGAAGATGCATAGATATGAGTTTTTCACAAATGTAGATAGAAAGAAGAGAGATACACTAGAGCTTCTGCACACTGATTTTTGTGGGCCGATGCAAATAAGTTCACTAGAAGTTGCCCATTATTTCTTATTGTTTGCTGATGATTACATGATATTTTCTTGGGTATATTTCCCCAAAAATAAGAGTCATACTTTTGAAGATTTTAAGGAGTTCAGAAGCATGATTGGAAAAAATATAGGAAAATTCATCAAAATTCTCCACTCTAATCAAGGGGGAGAATATAAGAAGGGTGGTTTCATCAAATATTGAAAGAGCCATTGGATAGCTAAAGAGTTCATAGTATGCCACACTCCTAAATAGAATGGGATTGTAGAGAGGAAAAATAAAACCCTTGTGTAGTGTGCTCGAAGCAGGCTGAAAGGTAAGAATTTGTCTAATGGATTTTGGGCAGAAGAAATAAACACTATAGTATATTTGAAGATTAGGAGTCCAACAAAAAGCCTTGATTTTAAAAATCCATTCGAAGATTTATTAGGTTTTAAGCCTGTAGTTAATCATTTAAGAAATTTTTTCTCCAAAGATTTTTCTCATGTTCCAAAAGAGGATAGGAAGAAACTGGATTCAAAGGCCATTAAATGCATTTTTGTTGGGTATTGGATAGAATTTAAAGCTTACAGATTGTTTAATCGCTCTGATCATAAGATGTTTGCAATTGGAGATGTGGTATTCGATGAGTAGGTTTATGATGGAAACCATGAAATAAGAAATGAAGAATGAAACATGCCTTCTGGAGGAAGATGGAAGTGATCATAGGGACATCCATGAGAAGCAACAGTACCAACAACAACAAGAACAACACAAAATGGAAGATGTTGATGCTACAGATGCAAGTAGTAGACCAAGTCAACCAAGGGATGATCATAACAGATTTGAAGCTAGTCCATCACTGAAGAGATCAGGTAGCCCAATTCAGTTGCCAACACGATATATGGATCATGCTCTTATAACTAGTATGTTAAATATTGTTGAACCCTCTAATTATAAGGAAGCAACTCAATATAGTGAATGGAGGGAAGCCATGGAAGAGGAATATGAGTCAATACTAAAAAACAAAACTGGGATCTAGTTGAAATACCTGAAGGAAAACAACCCATAGGTTGCAAATGGTTATACAAGCCTAAATTTAAAGTAGATGTGAGCATAAAGAAACATAAATGTAGGATGGTTACAAAGGGGTACTTTCTGAAAGAAGGCACAAACTATGAGGAAACCTTCGTTGTTGTAGCTAAATTAAATACAATTACAATGTTAATTTCTTTTGCTACTAAACACCATTGTATGATACACCAACTAGATGTGAAATCTGCATTCTCAAATGAGCAATTAAAAGAAGAAGTGTATTTAATGCATCCTGAAGGGTTTGTTAAATAGGGGGGGGAACATTTAGTCTATAGATTAAAGAAATCATTGTATGGACTAAAACAGGCACCCAGGTCATGGTATGATATAATTGATTCATTTTTCCTACAACGTAGTTATAAAAGAAGAAAGAATGACCCTAATCTGTCTATCATGTTTTATGAACATGGGAATATTATTTTGATTTATTTATATCTCTATGACCTTATCATTACAGGAAATGTTGATCAAACCATTAAAGAAATAAAAACAAAGTCACATATTTTTGAGATGAAATACCTCAGAGAGTTACACGATTGTTTGGGTCTAGAATTTTAGAGGGATTCTCGCCGAACTTTTCTATCTCAGGGAAATTATGTCAGGAGTCTATTGAAAAAGTTCAAAAAGGATGAGCGCAAAGTAGCATCAATGCCTTTATAGTAGAATACCTAACCTGAGAGTAATGATGGTTCATAGGAGGTTGATGCAACAGTGTATAGTCATCTCGTTAGGAGTCTAGTTTACTTGACTACAACTATGCGCAATTTGGCTTTTGTAGTGAGTGTATTGAGTCAATTCATGTCAAAGCCTCTTCAGAATCATTAGGCTGCAGCGAAAGGTGTCTTAAGGTATTTTCAAGGAACCTTAGACTTTGGTATTAATTATAATGATTTGTTTGACATTAGATTTACAAGTTTCTCAGACTCAAAATGGGTTAGAAATCTAGATGAATGACAATCCATAACAAGCTATGCATTGAGCATTGGGTCTAGGGTCATTGCATGGAGCAACAAGAATTAGAACATTGTACCTTGTCTTCAACAGAATTAGAGTATCAAGCAATGTATGCAAGAACATGTGAGGCGGCTTGGTTGGGGATACTTCTCCAAGTTGTTGGAGAAGAACAAAAATATGCAACTATTATCAAATGAGATAACCAAAGCTCAATCAAACTTGCAAATAATCTAGTGTTTCATAAAAACACAAAGCATATTGATACACAGTTTCACTTTCTTAGGGAGAAGGTTAAGTCAAAGGAAATCCATATTGAATATTTTAATACTTGTGATAATGCTATAGATATTTTTACTAAGCCTCTTCGAAGAATTAAATTTGAATTATTTAGGGAGATGTTAGGAGTACTAGAGAACCTTTTTTCCATTAAGGGGGAGTGTTGAAGATAATTGAGAAATGTAATTTAGGAGAAAGTCAATTCATTACTTGAACGTATGCCTCGGGTTAGGATTTAGTTCATTTTTTTTAGGAGACTATTCTAACCTCCCTATTCTATTATACACTATATATTCATGGTGTGTAATGATGAATTTGTAGAGCGATCTTCTAGAGGCAGTCTCGAGGTGAAGCTCCTCACTTGTGAGCTCCACAGTTTAATGAATATATCTTTGTCTTCCATTGTTTAACACCAATGTTTTAGGAAGACATGTACGCTAAAAGTAGTGAAGATATAGCAATGGGTATTACAAATGAGTTTTTCAAAGTGGCTTGATATCAACAATAATGCTATTGAGTGTCAAAGTGAATATGCATGGACATAGAGTCTTCATGATTCAAAGCTTGTTCAACAAATGTCTTGAATGTACTCTTCAGAACTTGTTTCTGCAATTGTTGGGTAGTATTGTTGCAGTTGTGGCATTTTCAAAATGCAGTATATCCTCCTATCACTTATTTCCATTGTGTAATATATGTTTCGATGACAAGTACTTCTTCTTCTTTCTTCGCACAATGTGAAATTTGATGAGTTTGGGAGCATGCGATGTGAAATTCTTTGACAAATTAGTTGATAGGATGGTACAAAATTTTTTATTTTTATTTTTGTGTTTGTTTGATCTATTTCAAGAGTGCTTAGAATCATTAAGTATTAACATTTCTTCATGAAAAAAATATAAATGTTTTAAAAACAATGTAGCATGTATCTAAAATGGTGAACAAACCATAATATGATAAAATAACTCTATTTTTTATTTGTCGAAAGATTATAAATATTTTTTTGCACAGATGTCATTTAGAACATGGATGAACTTTTCTCTGTATTTTTCATTTAGTTGTATATCATAGTAGTTGACATCCTTTGGTCCATAAATCACAACATTTTTGAATAGGTAGAATTTTGTGTTTTTGCAGGCTAACTCATGCTTTATTTCCAAGAAATTTTCTTTGTAATTTTCATTTAGTTGTAGCTAGAATTCAAAGTAAATGGACAATTGTCAGAGTTAAGAAATACTACAAATACTAAATCACAGTTCTTTTGTGTTAGTTGACATGAAAAAATCACCATAGTAGTGGAAATTGATAAGTTTGTAGCATAAAATCAAAAATAATTTGTAAGAAAAGTTTATTTATAGTGGTTGTATCATTGGAACTTTTCCATATTTAATGTTGTTGGAAGTTTGACAATGAATTATATAAATATGAGTAAAAACTGTATTAGTTACTACTAGTTAGTTTTATACCGAAAAAACAGTTATGTAACGAAGGAGGCTTGTATAAAACTAGTGAATGCTCGAGAAATGTAATCATGGAGAATCATTGTTGATTGGATAGAGAGTCCAATCCCTTTCCTTGAGGATGTTTCCTTGACACCTTGTCAAGGTTTTACCACGTAAATCTTGTGTTTTTATTTGTCTATTTGGTTTCAGTTTTCGAGTCAATTATGAATATTTCTTGGTCTATGTGTAACTAAATCTTTGTTTCTTTCCTCATTTCCCCAATTATCACAACAATTCGTATCAAAGCCAAAATCGATTAAAAAAAATGCCCAAATGTTTTCGTGGAGCGAGTGTTGAGATCCGAGGACCACGCTAAGTAGAGCAGTTGGAGCAGTTGATCATTTCAACTTGGGTATCTAGCATATAGACCTAGTATTACCCTTGTTTCTCGAGATGGGAGAGAATCATAAGTTTTTGGTGTGATCGATGACGTGGAGGGAGTTGAAACTGTTGGTTTGGAAGGTGGTGTGAGTTGAGAACCCCTGCTACGTTTGCAACATTCGATTGCGGTGAGTTGGAGACCCAAGTTTGCAGCATTAGATTGCAGTGAGGTGGAGACCCTAGGAGTTTGGTCCAGTGTTGTGGAGCAGAGTGAACTGTTGTTTCTATGGTGTGGAGGTGCTGATAGTAACCCATGTCTCGTTTGAGGGTTTGTCGAGAATAAAAATCCAGAAGGTGTTATGTATTCTCTGAGGGGAGGTTGTGAAGACCAAAGAACGTTTTCAAAACACCTTTGCATGAACTCCATTGTTGTCTGTGTGCTGGAGAAGAAAGGATGTTGCTACATGGCATGAGTAGGTAGAGCGTGAATCGAGTGCTGCTTGTCTCGTGTGAAGGAGAGGTTCACTACCCGTGTGAAGAAGAGGCTCAGAAATCTACCTGTGTGTGAGGGAGAACTTATTGCTTGAGAAATCCTTTTGCGTCTGTGTGAAAAGTGACCAGTATACAATGTCCCATGTCTTTGTTGCGTCGATAATCCCATCTGCCTGCGTGAAGGAGAGGAGTAAAGTGCTACGAGAGTCCTAGCTTGTGGATCCGGGTAATTTTTTTTGTTAAATTTTGAGAGAAAGTTTTTCCTAAAAGTTTTCTAGAAATTTGTAAAGGGTGGATTTTATTTAAATTGAAGGAAAGATTTCAATTTAAATTGAAGGAAAGATTTCATTTAAATTGAATAAAAAACAAAGGGGTTTCTTCCATTAAATTGGTGAAAAGAGAACAAAGGATTTGAAATAAAAATCTGTTGAATTGGGGAATTATTTTTTTTTTCAAGTTTTTTTGAGAAAGACAAACAAAAAAAATTATATAAACCCTCTTTGAAACACTGAAACCCTAGGAAGGAAAATAAATGGCCAATATGTCGTATCCAAAATTTGAGGTGGAGAAATTCACCAGCAAGAGCAATTTTGCTCTTTGGAAACTAAATGTTAGGGATCTGCTTATGCAACAAGGGTTGCACAAGGCATTGGATGGGGCAACTAAGAAGCCTACAACCATGACTGATTCAGACTTGGAGGACTTGGATGCCTGAGCTCTCAGTACCATCAAGTTATGCCTGGTGGATGATGTTCTCTTTAACATTGTTGAAGAGAGTACAACTTCGGGATTGTGGTAAAAACTGGAAAAACTCTATATGACAAAGTCATTAACCAATAGAATTTATATGAAAACATAGTGGTATAGTCTTTGAATGAAAGAAGCTTCAAAAGTTGCAGAACATTTGAATGTTTTTAATACACTTATATGCCAATTAACAGATATGGAAGTTAAAATTCAGGAAGAAGATAAAGCCATAACCTTACTGTGTTCTCTGTCTGAATCATGGGATCACTTCATAATTTCAATTAGTGTGAGCACTGGTGATTCTTTGATGTCTGAATCAGTCGTGGTAGCTGTCTTGTCTGAAGAAGTACGAAGGAAATCCATTACTAAAACAGTTGCATCAGAAGTCATGGTAGCTAGAGGATGCTCAAAGGAAAGAGGAGGAAAAACAAGGGGGTCTTCCAGATCTAAATCGAAGGGAAAGAAGTGTAAGAAAAAATGTTGGGACTACAACAAAATTGGACACTTGAAGAAAGACTGTTGGAAATAAAAAGAATCCAATAACCCAAAGAAGGAAGCGAATCAGGTCGATTCATGTTTGATAGACGGAGTTTTATCTACTGAAGAATTATGTATGATAGATGATACTTCACCTAAATGTAATGTCTCTCAGGGTTTAGAAAGCTGGCTATTAGACTCTAGTGCTTCTCATCACATGCATCCACACAGAAATTGGTTTACCTCGTATGAAAATGTAAATGGTAGTTCTATGTTTATGGGTAATAATGTGTCATGTCAGACTGTTGGGATGGGGAATATCAAGATTAAGATGTATGATAACACAGTTAGAACATTAACTGATTAGAAGGAAATTTTGATTTCTTTGGGAGTGTTGGATTCATATGGTTATAAGTTTATAGGTCAGGATGGTGTCTTGAAAGTATTTAAAGGAGCTCTAGTGGTTATGAAAGTAGAAAAGGTCAGAAATCACTACAGGTTAAAAGGAAGTAGTCAAGTCAATGAAGTAGCTATTGCATCAGAAAAGGAAGAAGCATGTACTCATCTATTGCATCAATGATTAGGTCATATGGGTGAGAAAGGTCTTTAGATACTGATGAAATGTAAATCTCTTCCCGATCTGAAATCCTTGAAGTTAGATTTCTGTAAACATTGTGTGTATGGAAAACAGTGTAAATAGAGATTTAAAGTTGGAAATCATAATAGTAAAGATATTTTAGATTGTATTCATTCTGATCTATGGGGACCATCCCCTGTTGTATCGTATGGAGGTGCTCTATATTTTTTAACGTTTATTGATGATTTATCCTGTAAATTTTGGGTCTTTATGCTAAAAAGGAAAGCTGATGTATTTAATGTCTTTAAACAAGTTGAAGCAACGGTAGAGAAAAGAACACGCAAATCTATTAAATGTTTAAGAACTGACAATGGTGGTGAGTTCACATCAATTGAATTTGAACAATATTGTAAGGATGAGGGAATTATTAGACACAAAACTACTATTTATACTCCTTAGCAAAATGGCATTGCTAAGTGTATGAATCAGACTCTTATGGAAAGAGCCAAAAGCATGATCAACAATGCTAAATTGCGAAAGGAGTTATGGGTAGAAGCAGTGTCTACTGCTTGTTATTTAGTTAACAGATCACCTTCAGCACAAAATAATTGTAAAATTCCTGAAGAAGTTTGGACAGGTCAGTCTTGTGATTATTCACATTTGAGGATATTTGGTTGTGATGTTTATTCTCTTATTCCTAAAAATTAGCGTTCAAAATTAGATCCAAAATCGAAATGTTATGTCTTTGTTGGGTATGACTATGCAGTGAAATGATACAGGTTGTGGGATCCTACATTGCGGAAGATAGTCATTAGTAGAGATGTAACATTTGATGAATCTTCTCTTTTAAAATCAAATGTTGAAAGAATTGAACAACAACAGGTATCGCCAAATCAACAAGTTCAATTGGAGGCTACACCTTTCTGTGAGAATCAAAAGGAAAGAGAGACTTCTAGAGAAAAAGGTGTTGAAGACACAAAGGAAGCTTTTGAAGCTTCTGAACCAGTTCAACAACCAGTTTCTCTAAGAGGGTATACAAGGGAAAGAAAAACTCCAAAAAAGTATGAAGATTATGCTTCATTTATTTCTTTGATTACTAAAGATGGGGAACCATCTTCTTATTAGGAAGCAGTAGATAATACAGATAGAAAAAAATGGAAAATGACTATGGAAGAAGAAATGGATTCCTTAGCCAAGAACAATACCTAGGGCCTTGTAGAGCTTCTTGAAGGGAGAAGTGTTGTTGGATGTGAGTGGGTCTTCAAACTGAAATAGAAATTTGATGGAAGTATCGAAAGTTATAAGGTGAGACTAGTAGCAAAAGGGTATTCTTAGGTTGAAGGTATAGACTTTCATGAGATTTTTTCTCCAGTTGTAAAACTTGTTTCTATTAGTACTATGTTGGCACTAACTGCCTTACCTAATCTTGAGTTAGAACAGTTAGATGTTAAAACAACTTTTCTATATGGTGATTTGAATGAAGAGATATATATGGAACAACCATAAGTTTTTGCACAAGGTTGCTGCAGAATATTAGTTTGCAAGCTCAAGAAATCATTGTATGATCTGAGGTAGTCTCCCAAACAATGGTACAAGAAGTTTGATTCCTTCATGGTGAGCCAGAACTTTATAAGAAGTGAGTAGGATAATTGTGTATACTTCAAAAGTTTTAATGGCATATTCATTATCTTAGCTTTGTATGTTGACGATATGCTTATTGCAAGAAAAAACATGGAAGAGATTAACAGGTTAAAGGCTCAGCTCTGTAGGATGTTTGATATGAAGGATCTTGGAGTAGCAAAAGATATCTTGGGCATGGAGATACATAGAGAAAAGAAAAATGGTAAGATTTGGTTATCATAGGAGAAGTATGTGGAGAAAGTACTTGAAAAGTTCTCTATGAACAATGTGAAACCTGTTAATGTTCCACTAGCTTCCCATTTTAGCTTTCTTTGGTTTTGAGTCTTAGAATGGATGAAGAAAAGCAGTATATGTCTCATCTAGCATATGCAAATGTTGTAGGCAACTTAATGTATGCGATGGTATCTACAAGACATGACATTTCACATGCAGTTGGAGTTGTCAGCAGGTTCATGGCAAATCCAGGTGAAGAACGTTGGCGAGCAGTGAAATGGGTGCTTTGATATCTAAGAGGCACAAGTGACCATTGCATCATCTTTAGTAGTAGTGAAGGATCACCCTGCGGATATGTAGATGTTGATTATGCAGGTGATTTGGACAAAAGAAGATCTACTATAGGTTATGTATTTACTCTTACAGGTGGAGTAGTTAGTTGGATGTCAAAGCTTCAAGAAACAGTTGCACTGTCCACTACCGAAGTAGAATATATAGCTGCTTCAGATGCTAGTAAAGAAGAAATCTAGTTAAATGGTTTGCTTGATGAGATTGGAAGGACGCAATAGAAAGTGAATGTACTTTGTGACAGTCAATGTGCTATTCACTTAACTACAAATCCTGCTTATCACGGCAGAACCAAGCACATTGATCTAAGGTATCATTTTCTGACACATGTGATCGATGGCAGAAAAGTAGCTCTTCAAAAAGTCCATACGCGAGAGAATTGTGCAGACATATTCATAAAGCTAGTTATAGTAAAGAAGCTGCGATAGTGTTTAGCTTCTCTTGGCTTGCAGAAAAGATGATAAATGGGCATGGGCAAGGGATTAGGAAAATTGTTGTCAAGGTGGAGTTTGTTGGAAGTTTGACAATGAATTATGTAAATATGAGTAATAATTGTATTAGTTACTACTAGTTAGATTTATACCGAAACAATAGTTATGTAGCGGAGGAGGCTTGTATAAAACTAGTGAATGCCAGAGAAATGTAATCATGGAAAACCATTGTTGATTGAATAAAGATTCCAATCCCTTGCCCGATGGATGTTTCCTTGACACCTTTTTAAGGTTTTACCACGTAAATCTTGTGTTTTTATTTGTGTTTGGTTTCAGTTTTCAAATCAGTTATGAATCTTTCCTGGTCTATGTGTAACTAAATCTTTGTTTCATTCCTCATTTCCCCAATTATCACAACAGTTCAAACTATCTATTTTTTGGGTGGTATGCAATTACCACAATAGCACTCGACTCAACTATCTCTGTTGACATAATTAGTTGTTGTATTGTTGTGTCTAGAGAAACTCTTTGATTATTCCAAACCTAAGGTATTATTTCCAGTGTACTATTTTCATGTAAAATTATATATCTTTTTGCATAGCCCCTTCCATATGTTCCTTTGTTTCTTACTATAATTTTTTTAATACAAATGTGGTTTTCGGGACAAAATTTGTCATAAAATTTGTTTATAATCTTGGTTCTTACATTTACTGTGATATTTAGTTGACCACATTTTTCAAAAATATCTGTGTGCAAAATTTGTGCTTTGATAGGTGAATTCAAATTTTTGTTTTGTCCCATGGCACATATTGCAAGCACATCACCTACAAAGAGGTTTGTATGTGGACCTGTGCATAGCCGTATGATTGTGCATGGAGATATTTTTATCATTTTTAAACTATAAATTCACAATAGTAAAGGGATTTAGTTCTTTGCACATTTACAAACTGCTAATTGGATCGATTGGTTTATCCCTTTGTATTTGGGTGCTTTGTTGTTTGTGCATATATGTTCTAAGAGACAGTATTTTTGTTTTCCATGCTTTTTTCAAAAGTGTTGATGATCTATTGTCATTATATACAAGCTAACTTGTCAAACGTTGACATCAATGTATGGAAACAAATGTAAAAACTTCAAATCAATGGAGCAAAATAGTGGATGTTTAAGAACAAGCGTTTTGTTTTTTTTTTCATTTTTCTTGTCAAAGATGGGATGAACATGAAGGAATATTGTCAAGGATGCGAAGAACATGAAGGAATATTGTTGATTTATTCTTTATGTCATTTTTGTAATATTTTTTAATAAGCATAAAATACAATTTAAGTATACTGAAAAAAAACATTCTTATGTTGCAAAAACATGCCTGTTATAGTGAGAAAAAAAATATACGTTTTATTTGCTTTGTTGTGTAAACTTGTAAAATCCAAATTGTGATGTTGTGCAATAGTCATAGCTCCAAGAGCAGGGAAATGAGCTAGGTTTTGAATCAATAGCTAAAAATAGGAAATAAAACATTCTTTAGGAATACAATCGAATTCAAGTATGCTAAAGAAAGTAGCATTCATATGTTGCAAAAAAATGTTTGTTATAATTTTCCTTGTTGTGTATACTTGTAAAATCATTTTTAATGACGTACAATATTCACAACTGGAAGAGCCAGGCATGAACTAGGATTTGAATCAATTTCTAAAAAGAGGAAAGAAAACATTTCCAACAAACATGTAGAAGGTTGGCATAATGGGCAATATACATAATAGAATTGTAGATCGAGGTTGAGATAGTTGTTGCCCTATTGTTTTTGGTCAAAGAGTTTTTTTAGTTGGTGTTACAATTTGTTTCTGTCTGAAACTACGATGTTTATAGTGCTTAAGAAATAGGAAAAATAGAAATGAGAAGCTAATGGAGCTGGAAAATTGTCAACAACCAATTATAGTTTGTTTTAATTCGAATTTGATCATAACTATAATAAATATTGAACAAATAAGACTATGTATGCAAAGATATTATTGTCAAAGAAATGATAGTAAACAATGATTTGAATATTGAACATTGATAGCAATGTTCGAGGATTCTAAGAAGAATTATGGAAGAAAAAGAAAAAGAAAATCTTGGACAATTCTAAGAAGAATGATGGGAGAAAAAGAGAAAGAATATGTGATTTTTCATTGTTTCTGAAATTATTGCACACAAGATTTAGCACCCAAAGGCATTTTTGAATATTAGTGCACATTGAGATATAAACAAGATGAGCACAAGAAGAGTTAGCATTTATTTCAAGAATGGATAATTTTGTTTAATGATCTATTCACAGTGTATAGAAGCCAATAAATCAATTTTTGATATGATTGTAGTCATTATAGAAGCTATTATTTTAAGCAATCATTCCAATCCTAATCCTCTTTGGTTAGACGAAGACCCTACCCTGGCTAGTAGGTACAAAAGGAGCTCTGAAGACCTCGGGGAAAATTTGTTTGGATCAGAGCTTATCAAGCTCTGTAGTGCTCAGGATCTCATAATTTGCAACGGTCTAAAAAAGTGGCCCAATTCCAGCAAGATGACCTGCATCCATGGACTTGGTAGCAGCGTGGTAGACTACATTATTTCCGATCTTCCATTATACAACGAAATGATAAACTTTGACATCTTAAACGACCACGAGCCTAACTCCGACCATAGGCCTTTACTTATAACCCTCAATTTTTTCATTCATAGAGTTCCCATAGAAAACAATACTTACAACCAAAAGAACTTAATATTTGATAAAAATAAAAAGGACCTCTTTCTAAATGAATTAAAAACTAATTTGCCTCCTTTATC
>APFE030787429.1:198462-223190 GCA_000404065.3 Pinus taeda
TCATCATCATCATCATCATCATCATCATCATCATCATCATCATCATCATCATCATCATCATCATCATCATCATCATCATCATCAAATCTTTTTGTTGTTGCTTCTTCTTATTAATTTTTTTCAAAGATGCAAAGAACATGAAATACTAATGTTAGTTTGTTTCTGGAGTTGGTAATAATGGAAATTAGTCCAAGAGCACGGGGCTTTGTTGTAGTAGTTGATGCGTTATTGCTTGTCGTTCAAAGATTGTGTTCTTCAGTTGTTGTTACAATTTGTTTTATCTTGAACCTATGATTTTTTTTTTATAGTGCATAACGACAAAGAAAAGTAGCAATGGAAAGCTCATGCTGTTGGAGAGTCCACAATTAACAATTACACTTTGCTCTAGTTTGAATTTGATCATAAATATATTAAATTGACCTATGACGCGGAAATATTATATTCTTCTAGAGAATGTTGTAGAGACTTATCTCGACAAAGTTTGAATTTGATCATAAATATATTAAATGACGAACTTGTGACTCAGAGATTGTATATTCTTTTACAGAATGTTGTAGAGACTTACCTGGACAAAGGAACTGTAGCCAAAGATCTTATGAAAACAAACAATTACATCTTATGCATTGCAAGTGGAGAAACAATGATTTCCATGTATTTAGATTTATAAGAACTCAAACAACTTTTCTCTTTGAAGGATCTTATAGAAAAAAGATATGTAATTCAAAATGAAAGTGTGTTCTATATATATATACAAATCGAATGAATAAAATGTAAAGATATTGAAATAATTACCAAGCACAAAATACTATTTTAATGAGAGAACAAGGATCATCTTTGGTCCCTGTTGTGTTATTTCAGAGTTCCTAAAGGTTCTCTTTATAGTATTGTGACAAAATTCCTAGTGTGTGCATGTATTTCAGAAACTAGGAAGCTTAAGCTCAAATGGATTACTGATGATTCCATAAATACTAATCATTGTATGATCTAAAAGAAATATTTTTCTTAGCACAGTGGATTCTCTGATATGAGAAATGTAATGACGGTGACGAAAGCACAATATGCCACTATTTACTTCTGTATTTGCAGTGTTTTGTATGGTTTTTAATCATGTTTTATAAATGATATTGTAAATATGTTTTTTGTAATTTGAATGGACATACTGATTGGGCATAGAACATTTTCGCGTATTGTCTAAATGTACATTACCAAGAAGTCTCTTTTAACCATTGTGAAAATTTGTGATGAAATTGTTATGTGTAATTGAATTTATAAGGTTTAAGAGATATGGATGAACTTTAGGTTCTAGTAGTTCTCGTAAATGTAGTCGAGATAAGTATGGAAATATAACATTTTACTTCTGATTCATGTATTTATATGCTTGATATTTTAGTGATCAAAGATTTGAAAATAGTTACCAGTATCCAATAGTTTGCTGTAATTAGCTTGTATGGCACCTCAAGTGTATGATAGACCTATTATAATTGAAATAGCATGATGATATGTCCAATTATAAGACATAAATGTTGGATGAAAGACTATAAATTGGAATATTTGTCCAACAATGATCCAGAATTGAGTGATAATTTGTTAATATTGTTTTATGCAATTTAAAATTGTTTTACAAAATCTCTGGTAAACCTAATATGGATCACAGAAGCTTCAATTCAATTAAAATTGTTTTATGCTGAAATTGAGATAGCTTGTTTTGTGCATAGTTATTTTGCAACATTTCCAAGTTGAAGTCACCAACCAATATATTTTTAGTGTGTGTGATACATGCTCAGAGATGTTTTTATGCATTCAATGATCTCTTGAGTTGATGTGTTTGGTGCAGAATAAACATTTGTAATTGTGATAATATGTGCTTAGATAGGAAAACTAATAACTATGGATTCAACTAGCTGAAATGCTTTCTAATTTTCATATATTTTTCATAGTATGTCTGGATTTCGTGTAAATGTCATAGGCTTATGTGCTGACATTTTTATTTAAACTTTAGATTTGATGGTGGTGCCATTGTTCTTGTTTCTCAGAAACAAATGAGGTTAGAATTCATTATATGATAGTATACAACAATATTTTCATGATGAAAAGAGAGACTAAGAGAGTTCAATGAGAATACGATCAAATGGTCTTTTGTTCTTATTGATCCTAAAATATATTAGAGTTGGTAAGAAGAATTTTTTTTGAGTCTTTGTAACTTGGTACCAACTTTCTCAGACATAATAGGGTTCGTTTGTTGTAATTTGTTCATTGGGTACACGGATTTGATATCTTTGACACATGATAGTGTTGTATAGACAAGTCCATGTTTTTCAAAATCCGGTTTATCCATTGCCAATCCTTGTGATTGATTTATTGTTCATGTGCATGCCAATTGAACAATAAATTGTACCCTTGTTTAAATGTTAGTGTTTTTTTTTATTGAAAGCTTCTACAGACTTTGCTAATAGGTGTCCAATTAGGAATTATTCCATTTTTGAAAAGATGTTGCATTTTTTTTATTGCAGAATACTAACTCTTGAGTCGAAAAATTCTATCCAGATCAAAGCATTTTCAGCAACCGTTGATGCTCTAAAAAGCCCTTGTGCAGTGCCGACCAATCCATCTTTGATATCATAATTTCCACCAATCAATTCAATGAGCATATCTTGTTTTAGCACAATGATAGCTGGAAAATTTGTTTTTGTGTTACTATAGCGACATGTGTTGAGTGATTTGGTTCTTTTGTCATTTCCTATCAACATTATAGTCTCTGTAATAACAAACAACAACATTTTTTTATTATTTTTTGTACATCTTTGTTTAAGTGAAATAGATATGGAAATGTTGGATCATTTGGTTGGAATATATAGTAATGGTTGTTCAAGTAGGCAACATCTTTTGTTCTATGTGAACATGTTCTAAGTATATTTAACACAGACACACATGCTTTATTGTCTTGTCACGTCGTTTGTTTTGGTTCAAATCTCTTGACATCATCTCTCGAAAAAGTCTAACTAGTACTAACTTTAAGACTTGGATGCTCAAATATCCAATGGTTTTGGACGTTATATGCTCGACATAGATCACCATATAATATGATTTAAATTTTGTGAAATGGCGTAGTTGGCGTGTGCATAATTTCATGAAGTCCTTTGTCGATGTTATTTAGTAATTGTGAATCGATAAATGATACTTCGTCTATAAGAGAAAGTCTAAGTTTTTCATATGCTTTTCTTAGTATGTCTAGTGTGTTATAATTTATTGGCAACCTATTACATCACCAGAGTGGTAGGAACAACGCTAAGTGTAATGTTATACCATTAGTAATATAGGAAGCTTTGCTAGTAAATATAACTATGATACCCTTCTTTTCTATGGGGCTTATTTCGATGTCTTTTTTATAGCATTACACTAGCGCATGAAAAAATGCCTGTGTAGTGGTCTTTTTTCATTTTCCTGCACATCTGGTAATAAAGATTATAATTGGCCTTCCTGGATTATTTTTTCTCCCTAGAACAATTTGCTTTATTCGCTACATTGTAAATTATTGTTCTTCATTTATATTTATTCTAATTTCACAATATGACATTGTGTTCAAAATAGATGGATGTCTAATATAGATATGGGTATCTATATTTATATTTTCAATATTTTTAGATTCCATTTTTTTGTATTAGATCATGGTGAATATCATATCTTTTTGGTAGGGAAAGCGTTATCACTCTCCAATGCGAGCTCACCTACATATATGTCTTCATTTTTCAATATTAGTATAGCTGAAGCAAGGTCAATGTCACCCCATCGAAAAATTGGACACTATATTGTGCTTATTTGAGAAAATATGCTTTTGTACATGTTTCATCGAGTTTTTTTAGTCTATATTATGATTCTCTGCATGGGAGATAAATAATCATTTTTTCTCTATGATAGCTTTCAGCGTATTTTTGTTCATTGTAATGAATGAATCGTATGAAACTCGGGTATTTTGTATTTTTGGTTGTTGCTTTTGTGGTTGAGCATGAAGAAACAAATTCCAGTAAATGAAGGTTTTCAGCATCAAGTGGTTGAGCCAAACACTTCTCAATGATTGACATGCACAAAATATCTTCGGAGTTGTCTTGTTCATGTTGTAATAAAACAGGTTTCTTAAGCGCATACTTCATTTTCCAGTTTTAATAAGGTTAATGAAAATTGTTTTCCTACATGATGAGTATAAAGGAAGTGAAAGAATAATGTGGACTCCTTGTCTATTTGACATTTTCTGTAAATTTAACAATGTGTTTCCAAGTTTACGCATAGTTATAATTTTACTATGATAATTAGACCAGCAATCTTCTTGGATTCTCCTAAACTCAAATGCCATTGTGTGATCAATGTTTGCCATATAGGAACTACAATAGCTTGTTGTAGGGATTCATTGTGAATGCATTTATTGAAATATCACAAGGATTCTTTTAAGAAACACGATGGGCAACACAATACAAGAGAGAAGAAGAAATATATATTCTTTGTTTTTAATCCCAATATCAACGAAGAAAATACCAAATTCCATCTCTTTTGACTATATATTGTTATGTAAAGGAAATAATTTTATTTTCTCCATTTCATCATTATCATTCAAATTGCAGCAAAAAGGTAGCAAAATGCAAGTCTCATGCATTGGTGGAAAAGGAAAACTAAATCTACAATTGGAATTTTTTGTTTTTTTTTTTAAGTTTTTGTCTGATGGTTCTATTTGAACCATTTGATCTCCTAACCATGTTGAGTCAGAAGTCAAATAATAATGAATGAAAAAAGTAAGATTAACTTTAGGATACTGTTGATATATTGGTGCATCTTTAATCTAGAGTAGTTCTAATCAATGTGTCAATGCTTTCACTCGAACAATTGTTCAGATTATTCATTGAATTGATAGAATTTTGTTTCCCTGGTTTCCAGAGATGCTCAACACTAGTGAATGTTACAAGGAAAGGAAAGTTGGGGGAGCAAGTTGTTGTATCATTGCAAAAATAGGTTTTCGCATGTTTCCAAAGTAGTTTGGAGATGTGCATATTCCTTTGAAACATTGATATATAATTGTTGAATCCAATATTTTTGGTGAGTGTTTTTGGTACCTTACATCTTTTGCAACTAAATTATTTTCTTTTACTTCTTTTCGTATGGAGATCCAAGTTAAACTTCAGGCGTGATTTATCAATATACGAATTGCTTTGAAAACATGTTTGTGATGTGTGTCGAGAGATATTTTGACATGTGCAATAATTACCATTGTGTAATTTTTTGATATGAAAATTGAGTCATGACATCATTTGGTCGACTATGGCCTTAAAGCAATGTCGGGAACTTAAGCTCCCTAGAGAACTTGTCTTCGAAGATACCTAGAGGGTGAACGAAATTACTCAGAAGGAGAAATTTTGATTATTTTTGCTGCAAGATCATGGATTAAATGGGATTTTGAGTAACCATGTACAAGTGCCTATGATTCTCTTTCTAGGTCATTTTCAACTTGTGGTGGATCTTGTTCCTCAATCACTGGAACATTGTTGTCAATATTTTGTTTACATTGATCAAAATGCTTTTGTCATTCATTGGTCATTACTATTTTATTATTTTTGTAAAAGTTATATTGCACAGGTCATTTAAAAAAACCCTCACTTTGTTTGGTTAAACGTTGATAGAAAAATAAGCATCTATGTATTCTATTTTTCTTTTTAGCAATATTGTAATTGTCATGGAATCATCAATATTTCTAGGTAAGAGTTGTTTGTATTTTGTTAAAATTGGAGGGTACACTTATGATTTTGCCTATTAATCCTATTTGTAATTTTTTTGTGGTCAATTTTTTGTATTTGTTCAAATTTCATTAGTGGTTCCACTAATATCTCTTCCAAATTTGTTAATTTTGCCAGAAATGACAATTTATCGTTTTATTGAATATTTATAGGTGCTACAAACCTACTCAATTTATACTGGAGTAATGCACTATTACAACTTCTATGTATTTATTGATTGATTTTGATATATTTGATTTTAGTTTTAATTCTGAGATTATAATAAGTTGACAAAGTTTTCTTTTTTTCTTGTAAGACACATTTTTGTTTTAAAATGCAATCTCTCACAAGTATAGCATAGATATGTAGGTGTTTCTTGAATCAGTTGCAAATATGTTTCAATTGCCTTAAATGGCTCCAAATGTTTTTTTCTTCTTGCAAAAGAAAATCAACATATGAACGTATCGAATTTTTAAATTAATGTAAGGAAGTATATTGGTTGTTGGGTATATTGAAAACAAAAATAGGCACTAGATTTCTATGTTGCTCTCTTGATAGTGAGAAAAAGGAATTTTGTTTTGATAGGCTTCAATGTGTGAACATGTTAATAAGTTTTTTTTATTTGACATTCTATCTTTTTTGTTTGGGTGTTTACGTTAAAATGGCTTATAGAAGTATTGGATTTCTTTTTCTTTTCCGGTGTGGAATGATAACAAGAAATGGAATGGAGTTTTCTTTTACAAATATTTATTTAACATGTGTTTTTCATGAGTAGTGCCATAGTTATTACAAGTATCTTCAATTTCTAGGAGTGCGTGAAACTGTGTTGGTGTTGTTGATATTGGTAGATGCATAAGATAGAAGATTTTGGATGAAGTAATTGAAAAATATAATGGTAAGGAAAGTCTCTAACATTTTCACTCCATATGTAAATATTAACATTAATTATTTCACATATCCATTGCATTGTAAAATATTTCCCTTCTATATTTTTATTTGTATATGGAATTGATAAGTTCATAATATAGCTTTGTCAATCACTTAAACATTGATCTTTGTGAATATTTGTTGTATCAAGTTCTTTTTGTAAGGATGTGATGCCTCTTCTATAATTTTAATAATAGAAATTGTGGAAAGCTTTTGCAGTTATTTTTCTCATCACAAACATGTCAAACCATGGTGAAAATGAACATATAGATATGGGCAATGACTCATGATAGTTGTCAAGATTAGTGTTCTAGATCAACAACCTTTGCTATGATAAGGTTTGTTTAATTCACATCATGTCAAATGGCACAAAAAGGCATTGTTGTCCAACTATGCATTGAGAAATCGGTGTAAAAACTAGAGACATGTCACGTAATGTTTGTTGTGCAATATATTAGTACTGGTTCGAAGTGGCTATATAGGATTGTGGTTATGTAACAAAATATTGTATTGATAGCGAAAAATAAGCTCATTGAAATGAAGAAATGATTTTTCATTTGTAAATATTGAAATATTTATTGGAATTGACAACCAATTAGAAAACCATTTGATACAAACAACATCTCCCAATAAACTATTTCTTGAATACCACATGTGGAAAATCTCTACAAACATGTTTCAATGTCATTAACTTGATGAATATCATTGAGGTATTCGAGACTTAGTTCAATATGAAATTATTACAAAGCAATAACATGTCCATGAGAAAAGCAATGTGGAAAGTGATTTACAATTCCTTGTCATATTTCATTTGATGTTTAAGGAAGTTAAGGAGAACAACAAATGAGTCAACAATATAATATCCTAGATTGTAGAAAAAAATTGAAATCTATATAAGCGAAACTTCGACAGTTTGTGATCAATTTATTGGACATGTTTTTCATGTAATTGATGCAAGAGCATCGAGTTCAAGGAGGTCATGGCTGGGAGTTTGTCTCTTTCTAACAGCTTGAGTTTCATTAGTTTTCATTTTCATTTACATTTCTAGGAATGGCTGTCTCAGACAATGTTAGTGTTTTGGATTGCAGATTACTGTGGTGTGGTTTCTGAGAGGAATTCGGATTATCCATAGTGTTCATCTTTATATTGGTCAACATTTCGAGTCTAGACCCAGACTCATCATCAGGACTTTTCGAGATTACGAATCTCTTTCCAAGTATCCCCTCCGTATAGGGTAACTATTTTGGATTGCAGATTACTATGGTGTGGTTTCTGAGAGGAATTCAGATTATCCATAGTGTTCATATTTATATTGGTCGATGTTTCGAGTCTAGACCCAGACTCATCATCAGGAATTTTTGAGATTACGAAGAAAAAAGTGAACAGTAAGCACCAAAGCGAGGAAAGTGCCTAGATAAGTCAGTGGCACAAATAGAACAAGTTTATGAAGGAAGGAGAAAGCTATTGATGAAGAAATACCCAAACAAAGATGTAGGTATAGAAACATACACATACCCATTTTCTTTCATAATTTTTAAAAAGAAAATTATATATATATATAAATAGATATATATTTGTCAAAAGTTGAGCATCCACAGTTCACTATTCAAAGACCAATAAATAAAACAGAGTCGACAAAACTACAACCCCGATGAGGTCATTGCAAGACCGCATTAATACATATATAACTACAAAAACAGAGCCGCAGATGCACAGTGGAGCCACAAGCACAGTGCCAATAAATCAGAGAGCCGAAGCCAAGCTACAACTAAATGCTCATAAAGCCTATGAATAGTAAACCCTCTATCAGTCAAACAGGAAGACACCAAGGAGTCACCCTACTTGGTTTAGTTGTGGGAGGAACGACGTGAGGATCATGAACAAGCTCATCGCTCACTTTCATTGGCCAACAAACAGGTTGTTAGCAATGAGAAACAAAACCATAGTTACAGTACAAAACATAACTAGAACAGAGGAAAAGGTGATGAGTAACTTACCGAGGGAGAGCCGAGCCTGTGCAAGTCAAAAGAGGAGCCACGGGACCAAGGTCACAGTCACAGAGTTTCTCATTTCCCAAAAGGAGCATAGATTTTCGGTGATGGAGAAGAAACAAAGTAGATAAGACTAGAATGGAGGGAGGACATACCTTTTGGACAATTGCCAAGTGAGTGCCAAAAGCCGAGCTACTCCATAATTGCAATCTGTATCAAACCAAGAAAATAATCAAACTATGAAGCAGGCGCATGGAGGACAGTCATGTAAACCAAAGCTACGACTAAGAACACAACTAGATCCAAGCAAAATTGACAATAGAGACCAATACCAAGGGTTCCAAACCCGGGTCTCGAAACCAAGGATAGAACAGGGAGCCAAGACATCTTCCGCAGGTGGAAACCCTCACCAAGTTACAAGATAGGCACAGTGGAAACAAAACCTCGACAAAGAGACAGAGCAAAACCCTCATTCTACGGAACCACAGTCCTGACAAGAAACATAGTGGAAATAGCAAATCAAATGAATAGTCAGGGTTTTGGAGCATTAAAGTCAACCAACCACATGTTAATAAAATTTAATCAATAATTTATCATTAACCCAAAAGTGTAAAGGGCTGGACCCATAAAATTTTGGTATCATAATAGGTTCAGCTAACTAATTTTCTTATAAAATGGAAGTTGGAAGAGGAGGTCGTGATAGAGCTATTCAGAGAGTAGTAGATGAAGGATTGAGGGAAGATATTAGGATCCTAGATGCTCATTTTGCAGTAGTAGAACTAGGAAGGAGAGGGATATGGAAGTAGGGGTTGACATTGAAGAAGAAGTTGTAGCTACAATAGATGGATCAGATGGAGAATAACCTTAAATCAAATTTTTAAGGTCAGTCTTGTTCGCCAGCAGTAAGCCAAAGCCTGAGATTTCGAACTATGATGGTAGTTTGTCCATAGAAGTGTTGTTGGACTAGATTAGTGAGCTGGAAAAATATTTTGAATGTGAGGAGGTCAACGAAGATAAGAGAGTTAAGCTCACTGCCACCAAGATGAAAGGACATGTGGCCTTATGGTGGGATAGTGTCCAAGCAGAGAGGAGAAGATTGAATAAGTTACCCATTAAAAAGTGGACCAAAATGGTTAGCAAGATGAAGGGTAATTTTTTCCCCAAAGATTACTAGATTGCTCTATATCAGCATGTGCAGAATTTGAAGCAAAGAGGAATGACTGTGAAAAAATACACTGAGGAATTCTATCGGGTGAACTTTAGAGCTGGTTATACTGAAGACACCTAAAAAAGACAACAAGGTTTGTGAATGGCCTAAGGCTGGATATATTGGATGAGATAAGTATTCTTTCTCCAAAAACCATAGAGGAAGCATACCAAAGTCCCTTAAAGGTAGAAGAAAAGATAGCAAGAAAGTAGAATTCTAGAAGACAACGAGGAACTCGTAAAGGGAAAGGACAATCCTTTGGTAGAGGAAGAATTGCCAACAACAGTGTAGAGGCCACCAGTTGAAAGACCTCAAGAACAACATGAAAGGAAGCTAGCACTAGGGGAGGATGGAAATATCAGAGAGATATGGGAAATGGTAGAGTTAGAGGAGTTTCCTACCATTGCTACAAGTGCCACAAGTGGGGGCACAGATCCTTTAAGTTTCCTAAAGGAGAACAAGCTTGTCAAAGAGGAGCACATGTTGCTCAGATAGATGAAGCAAAGGCAGCACCTCAAGAGGTAGAGAATGTACCAGAGACAGGAGAGGCCTTACTATTGAACAAGTTACTGCTGAAACCGACAAAGGAAACATCAGAACAAACCCAAAGAAAGGCATTATTCTAGACTATGTGAAAGTCACATGGAAAATGCTGCAAAGTGATTATAGATAGTGGAAGCACTAATAATCTGGTTGCAACAGAGATGGTGGAGAAATTGGGTTTAAAATTATTGAAGCACCAAACTCCCTATATGGTTTCGTGGTTACAGAAGGGTCACCAACTGCTAGTTGATGAGCAGTGTGAGGTGGAGTTCCATATTGGCAAGTGTAGGGACAAAGTGATTTATGACATCATTCCCATGGACGTGTGTCGTATTTTGCTAGGTAGACCATGGCAGTATGACTGAAAATTTTTTCATGATGGGAAAACAAACTATTACAAGTTTCTAAAGGATGGGATTAAGTATACACTAGTACCCATCAAGGAGGAAGAAACAACGACTATTGGGACAAAAGTATTACTGGTGGGTGGAAAAGAATTTCTAAAATAGATTGAAGATGATGAGGTAAAGAATGTTGTTGTAAGGAGACGGAAAACAGTGTTGTTGCACACTAAAATTTCTAATTTACCTGAAGAAATCGAGGAAATGTTTCAGGAATTAAGCAACATTGTGTTGGATGATTTACCAGATAAATTACCACCAAAGAGGAGTATCAGTCATCACATAGATTTCATCCCTGGAGCTATTTTACTGAATAAAGTTGCTTACCCAATGAGTCCCAAAGACAATGATGAGATTAGGAAATAGGTAGAGGAGTTGCTGGATAATGGACTAATTCGGGAAAGCTTAACCTCGTGTGCAGTTCCAACAATCTTAGCTCCCAAGAAAGGAGGTGAGTGGAAGATGTGTACAGATTCATGAGCAATAAACAAAATTATCATCAAATACATGTTTCCATTGCAATTAATGGATGACATGATGAACTGCTTGAGCGGGGCAACATATTTTTCAAAGATAAATCTGAAGAGTGGATACCACCATATTAGAATCCAAGAAGGCGACGAATGCAAAACAACTTTCAAGACTAATGAAGGGTTGTATGAATGGTTGGTGATGCCATTTGGGTTGAGTAATTCCCCTAGTACTCTCATGCGCCTGCTGAACAAGATGTTGAAGGAGTTCATTGGGAAATTTATGATTATGTATCTTAACAATATACTGATTTTTAGCAAGACCAAGGAGGAACATTTTCGGCATGTTCAATATGTTCTAGAGAACTTGCAACAAAACAAGTTGTTGATAAATCTAAAAAATTGTACCTTCTTTCAAAAGGAGTTAGTCTATTTGGGTTTCGTGATTGCAAAAAATGAGATGAAAATGGACCCATAAAAAATTGCAGCTATACTTAGCTGGCCATCCCCGAAGAGTCTGTTGGAAGTCCAAAGTTTTCATGGGTTGGCAAGTTTCTATCGCAAGTTTATAAAAAAAATTAGTGGAATATGTGCACTAATGTTGGATACAATCAAGAAGGAAAGTCAAACTTTTCAATGGATCGAAGGTGCAGAGAAGAGCTTCCAATTACTGAAGAAAAAGATCACTAAGAGGCAAATTTTGAGGCTGCCTGATTTCAACAAACTTTTTCAAGTTCATTGTGACGCCAGTGGTATAGCCATTGGAGCTGTACTAAGCCAGGAAGACAAACTAGTAGCCTATTTTAGTGAAAAATTAAATGAAAGTAGGCAAAAGTATACGTCTTATGACACGGAGTTTTATGCCATCATCCAAGCCTTGAAGAATTGGAGGCATTATGTGTTGGGTAATGAGTTTGTCTTTTTTTCTGATAATTCTGCATTATAGTATGTTATGCAACAACATAAGCTGAATCACAAGCATGCAAAATGCGTGGAGTACTTACAGAGCTTTACATTTGTATTGAAGCATATCAATGGTCAAGCGAACAAGGTAGCAGATGCACTAAGCAGAAGAGTTCTTATCTTGCAAGAGAGCACGATACAAGTGTTCCGATTTGAACATCCGAACAACTTGTGTCAAACAAATGCAGATTTCAAGGAGGCTTATAAAGCCTACCAGAATCCATTGATGAGAAACAATAGTCCATGGTTGGACTATAGCTTGCAGGTGGAGTTGTTATTCAAGGGAGGACAATTGTGTGTCCCAGAATGTTTGATGAGGGAGAACATTATCCGAGGAAAACATAGCGTAGGTCTACCTGGACATTTAGGCATTGATAAGACCTTGGATCATCTTAGTCATTTCCATTACTAGCCAAAGACGCGAAGGGACGTGCATCGATATGTGACCAGGTGTAAGATATTTTAGTTGGCGAAAGGGCACAATAAAAACATGGGGTTGTATACACCCTTTCCTATTCCAAATAGACCGCGGGATTCAGTCAACCTAGACTTTGTCTTGGTTCTTCCCAAAACACAGCGGCATCTTGATTCCATCATGGTGGTGGTGGACCAATTTTTGAGGATGGCACACTTTATTCCTTGCAGAAAAACCTGTGACGCTACCCATGTAGCACACTTGTTTTTCACTAAAGTTGTCAGACTACATGGCTTACCCAAGTCCATTATTTCTGACAAGGACGTGAAATCCACAAGGCATTTCTGGCACACCTTGTGGAAAAAGCTGGAGACGAAGTTAAAGTTTAGCTCCGCTTATCACCCACAGACTAATGGGTAGACAGAGGTGGTGAACAAAAGTTTGGGAAACATGTTGCAGAGTCTTCTTGGAGAAAATTCATGAATGCAAGATCGTGTACTTGCTAAAGTGGAATTCGCTTACAATGATTCACCAAATCGAAGCACATGAGGTAGTCCTTTTCAGATCTTGTAGGGAATACATCCCCAAGGAGTGCATGAGCTGCAGGATTTGGGACAATTAGAGAGAAGAAGTGTTGAAGGAGAAGATTTTGCAAGAGTAATTAATGACCTACATGAGCAGGTGAAGGAAAAATTATAGAACAATAATCAAAGGTACAAATAGAAAATAGATCTAAAATGATGGGAGGTACAATTTAATGTAGGGGATCAGGTTCTAGTTCATCTATGCAAAGAAATATTTCGTAAGGGCGAATAAAATAAGTTGAAATTCATAAAAAGTTTGACCTTGTAAAATTCTACGTAAGTTTTCTGAAAATGCCTATAAACTGCAATTGCCTCCAAGTATAGGAATATCGCCCATCTTTAATGTGGTGGATTTATTCCCAAACACTGTCAGTATACAAGAGGATAATTCGACACAGCTAAAGCGGGACACCCAGGAAAGGAGTAGTTCGTGGATGAGACAAATGCCTTCATCTCAGCCACCTGAGATCGAAGGAATCCTTGACACATAGGTGGCCACACAAGCTCTGAGAAAGGAGTACCTACAGTACCTCATCAAGTGGAAGAAATGCCCTATTGAAGACAGATCATGCCTTGGTACAAGATAGATACAATGTGCAGGGTATTCTATTGAGGAGCTCATGGACCAAAGCCGTGAATTTTCACCTACCCTGGGAGCCTGATGCAAGAGCATCCAACTCAGGGAGGTCATGGCTGGGAGTTTGTCTCTTTCGAACAACTTGAGTTTCATTAGTTTTCATTTTCATTTACATTTCTAGGAATGGTTGTCTCAGCCAGTGTTAGTGTTTTGCTTACGTGTTTATTTTTACTTTTTAGTTTTAGTTAAAATTTTCTTTTAATTTACAAAGCAACAAAAGACATCTATTTTGAAACCACTTAATGTAACCACATAATGTAACTATTGGCAGTTTGCTAATTGTTGAGTGTTCTCTACAAAACGAAAAGAGGAAACAACTAATGGAATCTTCTTTTTTGACCATCATAGAATTGAATGAAGAAAAGGCACAAAAACATTTCTTAAGACAAACATTTGAATCCATTCATGTTGCAGCTTTAGAATCTTTCCTATCGAGTACAATTAATTTATTTTCTTTTCCATAAGAATAATGTAGACATAAAGGTGAATAGTAAGCATGAAAGTGAGGAGAGCGCCCAGATAAGCTAGCAACACAAACAAAGCAAGTTTTTGAAGGAACGAAAAATCTTCTGATGAAGAAATAGCCAAACAAAGCTACAGGTATAGAAACAGACACATACCCATTTTCTTTCGCAAATTTTAAGAAGCAAAATTTTTGTATGAATTTTTCAAAAGCCGAGCATCCACAGTTCATTATTCAAAGACCAATAAATAAAATAGAGTCGACAAAAATGCAACCCCCGCGAGGTCATTGCAGGACAGCATTAATACATATATAACTACAACAACAGAGCTACAAATACACAGTGGAGGCACAAGCACGGTGCTAAGAAACCGCAAAGCCAAAGCCAAACTACAACTAAAGACTCATAAACCCTATGAACAGTAAACCCTCAATTAATCAAACAGGAAGACACCAAGGAGCGACCTTACCTAGTTCAAGCATGGGAGGCATGAGATGAGATTACGAACAAGCCCACTGCTCACCTGCATTAGCCAATGAATAATTCGTTAGCAATGAGGAACAAAACCATAGTTACAGTACAAAAGACAAATAGAACAGAGGAAAGGGTTATGAGTAACTTACCGAGGGAGAGTCAAGCCTATGCAAGCCGAAAGAGGAGCCAAAGGACCAAGGTTACAGTGACAGAGTTACTCGCTGCCCTCAAGGTGAAAAAATTGTTAGTGAGAGAGAAAACGTGAAGCAAATAAGACCAACATGGAGGGAGGAAATACCTTTTGGACAATCATCGAGTGAGTGCCAAAAGTCGAGCCATTCCGTAACTGCAACCTATATCAAACCAAGCATATAGTCAAACTATGAAGCAATCGCATGTAGGACAGTCATGTAAACCAAAGATGCAACTAAAAACACAACTAGAGCGGAGCGAAATTGACAATGGAGACCAGTACCAAGGGTTCTAAACCCAGTTCTCGAAACCAAGCACGAAACATGGAGCCAATACATCTTCCTCAGGTGGAAACCCTCATTGAGTTGCAAGCCAGGTACAATGGAAACGAAACCCCAACAAAGAGACAACGCAAAACCCTCATTCCGTGGAACCATAGTCCTCATAGGAAGCATAGTGAAAATAGCAAATGAAATGAATAGTCAGGGTTTTGAAACATAGATGGAGCAGGAAGGAACAAAGCCCAAAGCCAGGACACATGTCCTCGTCTCAATAAAATTCCAGTACAACAACATTAAAGGCAACCAACCACACGTTAATAAAATTTAATCAACAATTTATCATTAACTTGAAAGTGTAAAGGGCTAGACCCATCAATAATGAGGAAACATTTTATGTTGTCATAAATCTCAATGACAAAATATGACAGTCTCTTTAATGCAGTTTCTCTCTAAATTACAAAGAGCATAGTTTTTTCTCATATTTAATTAGCCAATTCTATTCTGAAAGGCTATTGAGCTTGTTATCTATTATGCACTTTGTTGCTCCTTTTTTTTTAATAATAGCACAATTGTGTAGTTTTTCTGTCACAAAGAAAATGAAGAATAAGTGATACGTGGATAAGAAGCAAATGTGTTGCTTGCATATATTTAAATACCAGCAAGCTAGGAAATGAAGTAAAAAAAACAAAAACAAAAATAAAATAAATATGAAACAATAATTCTAAACAAATGAATCACGTGACACATTAATGAAGTGTTCACCAAATTTTCAATTATTTTCGGAGAAGAGGAAAAAAAACCAAAAAAACTTGCAATCTAATTAAAATTTTTGAATATCTTAGCAAAGATATGTCATTTGATGACAATCCATTTGTCGAAAAATAGGTAGAATAATGTATACAAAATGGGTAATTAATATTTTAAGGGAAGAACAAATTGAAGTATGACTCTAGCAATGTATAAATGTAGGTGAAGTTGATGAGGTAGAAGACAATATAATTAGTGGTGTGTTTCAATTGATTATTTTTCCCATTTTCCGTAATGAGATAGGAAACGACGTTTGTAATAATGGGTGTCGTATTCATTGTTTTAATTTTTTAATATTAGAGTAAAATAAGTTGTATAACTAGATGTCTCAATATAAATAGTATATATGCGCCACATAGGCTACCAAAGTGCTTTGCAATTGATAGATGTTTTCTTTGGTTCCCATGACAGTTGAATGCATTTTATGCATTACATTGCAAAACTCGAGCCGATATAAATTTGTTTGTATGCATTGTCTCAATCCATTGATTGATTCAGAGTACTATTGTTAACAATGTGTTACGACATTATAGTTTTTGTCTTCTCAAGAAAAATATCACTTCAAATAAAATGCGTTTACAACTTGACAATCTTTTGTCTAAGTTGCTCTAAGTAGGGATATAAACACTTCAAAAGTTCCTTGGGTTTTGTTTGATATTTGTAGTTATTTGTTGTTTATTGATCATTAGACTTCATTTTCCATTATCTGTTTTAGGTGTGTGCATTATTTTTAAATGTGTTTAAAAGTGAACCTTGAGACATAAAGCTATGTGGCTCATCACATTGTTTTCATACAGAGTAAAAATGTGATTGATGTTACAAATACAAATATATGTGCCAATTATATGAAATTCTGTTCTTAAGTTGTGGTAAGGAACCAAGACAAAGTTATGGTATCACTTTTTTTTGGCTAATTGTGTATTTAGATCTCTTTATATATATATATATATATATATATAATAATATATATATTTATTGAAATCATCAGAAATATTGTAAATGCCTGCAAATTTTTCTTTTGTAATCCATAATATGTTTTCAATGGAGAATACCATATTTGGATATATATATCTATTTACTTAATAAAACTTAGAAGAACTACAATATTGAAGAAAAGTAAATTTCCTAAGAGTAAACAACATGTGTGGACCTAATCAAGTTTTCAAGTCACAATATACCAAATTTGCCACAATTATCTATGCATATTGCACATTGAATTACACAACTCCAACAAATACAAATATGTTTGTATGCATTACATCAATGCATTGATTGGTTGGAAATAATATTGTTAACAATGCGTTAAGACATTGTATTCTTTGTCTTCATGAGACCAATATAACTTCAGGTAATATGTTTTTGCAATTTGTCAATTTTGTCCAAGTCCCTATGAGTACTGATATAAATTCTATGAGATTTTCAAGGAACTTGTTTCTGATATTTCCAATTCCTCGTTGATTATTGACAATTGATTTTATTTTCAGTTATATGTTTTAATATGTGTGGATTGGTTCTAATTGTCTTCAAAAATGCACCTTGAGACAAAGAACTATGTGGCTCATTACATTCTTTGCATATGGAATGCAAATGTGATGAATGTTAGAGACAAAATAGGTTTCGAAATTTTAGGAACAATTGGGAAGGGAACAAAACTATGGTTATTGGATAACGTTTTGTGGAAAATTGTAATTGCGACTCCTAACGCACACATATATACATGTTGAAATCATTTAGAATGTTGTAAATTTATGTACAATGTGTTTTTCATTGCAATCCATAGTTTGTTTTCAATTAATAATTATATATTTTGATACATAGATGTATTTACCTCGTAAAACATATAAACACTATCATATACAAGCAATTTAAATTTTCCGTGGGTAAAGAACATGTGTAAATACAATCGAGTTTCCAAGTGACATAACAACATTTTCCACACACTTGTCTATAATTATTGCACTCCTTGAATTTGACAAACAATGAGTTTTAATTATTTATTTCTAAGATTAAGGGATTAACCAATTGCATCTAATAAAGAAACTACTATTTTGCATTGAATAAACATTGTGAACATTGGAAAATGATAATTTAACATGGAGTTTAGAATCAAATGGCCATACTCAAATAGCTTTTTTTTCCATTTTTTTTTAGGACCAAAGCCTATTCCAATATAATAATAATAATATAAAAAAAAAATAGAAACGGAGAATAGTGACAATATTTCATACATGGAAATATTAACAAAGTGATCTAATCATGGATAAAAATAGTGTAATTTTCTAGTTTATCCCATGATATTATATGTGATTTTTAGGGGCTTCCACGTTTCCAATAGCCATTACAAAAAATTTCATGTTTGCGTCATAGAATATTCTATGATTGCAAAAATTTTCATACTTGTATATTACTGTGTCTCAATAGAACTCACTTGAACAAGTAGACCAAATTTGATTTTATTACACCATAGGACAAATAAAAACATGTTTCACTAATGAATATTCCTCTTCAAATCCCTTTGGGTATTAATTAGAATAAGTATTATTAAAAACAAAGTTGGAAAACCTAGTGCCACTAGGTGAAAGAGTTTGAATGTCAACAAACTAGCCATCTTATTTTCTCTCTCGCATTAGTAAATCGACTAAAAATTGCAAATGAACTTGGACAATTTGTGCAAAGTTTCACAATATTTCACCTTGCAACAGTGCCCTAAAAACCATCATACCCATAGTTCCAATTTCTTTCTCTGTCAACAATGTGCCCAAAAGTTTCTTTGAATTGTCTTCGCATCATAAATATGTTCGACCATGCAATGGACAGTGACAACAATAGTATGAAGGAACAATATTCGTAATTTGTTGTTACAATTAAAAATTTGTTAATGTTATTTCGAGTTGCATGTCTAAAAACTACAGCCACAAATAAATTCATAAAACTTTAATCTATATTTTTTTTATCTAACGACCATCGAAACAACAATGGTCTTTAGGGTATCATCGAAACAATAATGGGTTTTAGGCTACGAATCAATTTCCTTTTCTACACTTAACAATAATGAAAAATATTCTTAGAGAAACATATAACTAAGATTTTGTGCATCTTGCTATTTTAAAAATAATTTCCTTGGTCGTAAACCTACGTTTTTAATTTTTCATATCGGTAAACAAAATATAATAAATTTAATTGAACAATGATTTATTATTCCATGTGGGACAAGATCAAGGTTTATGAGAGTAATCTGCAGCACTACATCCAAGTCGATATTTATCATGTAACTTTTGGCACTATATTTGCAATACAAAATTATTCGACCAATATATAAACTGGAACAAAAGTTTGATATTCACTCCTTGTTTTCTTTTTTTATATCAATATTTTTTTCCTTTCTATCCATTTTGTTTCTAAACGAACTTTATATTAAATAGGAGTAGTTGCATTATATTTTCAATAGATTACACAGAAATATATATATAATATATAATAAACAACTAATCTAAAGACCTTTAAGTAGTCGTGACAAAGTTTTCGAAGTTTTTGAATTTTTCATAGGTTTCTTATTTGCCATTTGAATCAAATTTTTCAACGGCTTTTTTCCATCGAGTTGGAGCATTATTAAGGAAAAAAAAAAAATACGATTCTTGTTATCACCAAATTTTTTTTTATCTAGCTTAATTTATTACATGGATCAAGGTATACGATGTAAAGCCAATTTTATTATAGTAAAATTGTTTTCACTGTGAGAAATGACTTAATAAACCACTTTTCTTAAGCAATTTATAGGTAAACCCATGAAGAATAAATAAATAAATCATTATTTATTTGATTTTCTTCTAGAAATAGTTAATTAAACCATTGTTTTATTATTATTCTTTGTTAAAATTTACTAAATCTCTTAGGAATAAATCCTTATTTGTTTATTATTTCTTAAGTAATTCCTTGAGATGATAAATAAATCATTTATTTATTTATTATTTCTAAATAAAGGTTTAAATACTTTTTCCCTCCTAAACAAATATAATAAAAAATTCCAAATGGTTAATCCAAGAATTGGATCGATAATATTTTATTATTGCTCATTATTCAAGGATAACTCAATATTTTGTTATAAATAGAAGGGCTTTCCATTAATTATTCACTTTTGATTATTTTCATTCTTGCACTCACTATTGTAACTCTGATTATTTTCATTGTCATACACCATATTTTTGTTGGATTTATGCATTATAGAGGAGAGAGACTCTAGAGAAGATGGAGACATTTGAGGATAGGAAAGAACTTATCCCATAGAGGGCAACTGGTAACATTTATTTGTTCTCTTCATAGGTGTTATTATAAAATTATTCTTAAGATATTTGGTTTCCATTGGATAATTGGGGTTATTGCTCTTTCTTTTATTTTTTAGCTATGATTGTGGCATAGATCCAGACTTCGGCAGATTTTGTTTCTATTAGTTGTCACACATCTATAATGTTCAATAGACGTTTATGTTGTTGAGATTGTTTGTCATCCACAATCTTAAGTGGGCTTTTTTCATACAACATTGAGAAAGAAACACTACAACAAAATTGGTGACTCTGCTAGGGAATATTTCTGATTCAGAAACCTAGTTCTCCAACACACAAAATTGGTGACTCCACTGAGTTTTATACCTCAGATCCAAAATCTGGGTGACCTTTGGTTTTCAACTTAGGGTTTGTTCTTTTTTCAAATCTCTTAATCTTTCCTAGATTTTTAACCCTACATCTAATAAATCTATGACTTCCACAAGCTTTCTCATCGTTTAAGTCAGTCAAAAAGAACCAGTCGCGACAAAGGCGACACTTTTTATGAAATTTGTAAATTGGGATCCTCAGAATAGAAATTACAGTTTTGAGACCAAAAAGTGTGATTTCAACATAAAATAGATCAATAACTATGATTTTTGGCTTTTGGGGTTTTACTTAGATCTGTTTCTGGGTTTTGCTGAGAGTTCTACTGGGTGTCTAACCGCTATCTCATCCATTTTAGGCCTTAAACCACTTTTTTTTACTCGTCCAAGTCGAATTTAGCCTCCCCTAGGGCTTCTACTACACTTCCACCTTTCTAGGAGGAGTTTAGCTGTGTCAGAAGCCTGAGTTTTGCAGCGCTTCCAAACACATTTTCCAGATTTGTAACCTTTTGTTTCAAAACTGATAAGATAGGTTTCTACCATCTATACTATCACATTTAAACTTGTTTGGTCATTTTCCCTAGGGTCCCATCGGTTGCCCTAGGTGTTTCACCCATCTCCCTATCTTTTTGAAGTCATCTTCTTCTCTGGTTTTTTCTTGTTGCCACATCACTTTCGAGTAGCTTAGAATCACTTGATACTAGTCACACCAACATTCATATCTCTTGACCATTTCAGTATATTTCCAACTGGTATAACCACCAAGAAGTACAATTTTTGCAAACCTTGTTTGGGTGGGGTTTAGTTGATTATTTTGTTGTTCGTTTTCTGTTATTTATTTTAGTTTATTTGTAGCAAGATTTTTATTTTTTACAAACATGATATAGGCTTAATCAATTAATACACTTGCACACACAAGAACATCTTAAGCGAAGGGTGCTTGGTGTACTCCACCAAGCCAAGACTTAACATAATAAATTTATCTCCTCGCATTAGAGACAAAATATATATTATTGATCTCCCTTCACCATTTCCATGTTCTGTGTGTCCTTCGACCATTGCACCACCAAGGTGTGTGTCACAAATACTATTAGGCCTTCACCCCTAGTTTTTGCTTGGGTGTATTACTCCTCCATGTCGGGTTTGAGTTCATAGCCATTCGAGTCCCCATACTGACTCTTTTCTTGGTCCTTTTCATTCTTCATCTGATTCCAAGCCTTCTTCACTGCATATCATCACCATGTCTGGACCCACAGCTGGTGCAGGAACCCAAATTAGTGTTGGCTCTAGTTCTATACCGGTGGTCACATCAAGTGGAACAGTCTCAGGAACCATTCAGGTAGCCCCCATGCTCCCCTTTATGGCTAGATTAAGTCTAATGGATCTTAGCTAGTTGATAAATCACCCCATACACCATGATGTTGGTTGGCCCCCTATGCCAACTAAGAGTCCAACCATGTTTGATCCTTCCACATGTGGTGTTCATCTAACTCCATAATCGATGATTCCATTCGTCTTCGGCTCTTCCAACACATATTCACTAGAGACATTGGAAAATGGTTTGTAGACCATCCCTACGCCTCTCATTCCATTTTCATGATGTTTGCTAAAGTGTTACTTTCATACTTCCAATTACCTCTCCGGTACAACACTAGTACATAGCTATTCACCACATTTCGTCAGTCCTCTGCCACTCACCTTTCTGATCATGTCCAAGAGTAACGTTGAAGGAGGATCACATGTCATGCCCCACCTTTTGAAGATCATGTCTATCTATATTAGTTTCTTAAGAGCATCTTATCCCCCATCGGGAAAGATGTCGCGTCCCATTTTCCTCAGGCTGAGGAAGAAGATCTCCAGACCACTTTGAGATATGATCCGATTTATGCAGAACCTAGTTATGTCTATCCCTTCACTCTAGACATCCCTTGTCATATACATGCCAATGTACTGGGGGCATCTCATGCTGCTAACAGTATCGTTGGATCCCTTTCACACTCTTCACTGTACACTCAATAGAGTTATGGCTACCCACAGGGGGGCACCAATTCCTCCAACATTTATGCCCCTCCTACTAGCAACATGTTTCCAAGGCCCCAAACCTTCTACCAAATTTTTGCTCCTTCTTATGCACAACCTAGCACTCTAGCCCCTCAAGCATTAGCTTCCCAGCATCACATGCATCCTCAGCCCCAATAGTCGTTGTCCCCTCAATAATAGGTGTTTGTGCAGCAGAGTGATACCAATCCCCAAAATTTGAAGAAAAAGAATAAGGGGAAGGGTAACAAGGGTAACCAGGGTAACCGAGGAAATCGGCCTAGTGAACCCTAGGGGAACTAACCTAACACTAATAACAAGCAATAGGGTGGCCAACCCAGGTCGAACAAGGCTATTCATACAAATAAGCGGTGTGCATGTTGTGGTGTAGATGGCCACTATACACATCAGTGTCCTCTGGTACCAGTAGTCAATTAGAATAGGAAGACTCTTGCCCCACTATTGTGATCCCTCCCCCGGATGTGGAGATGACAAACACCACATGCCACACCCTTTACCTATTGTCATCCTTGACTTCCTCGCAGGCAAACATTTCGAAAGTTTATGCGGGTGCTATCGAATCTCTTTCGACAAAATCCTAGGTCTCAACATCCATAGATCCAGCATCTACGAGCTCATTGTCTACCATTCAAGATGATGCATATGTGAACCATATTTCTCAGGTTCATGCACGAGGTAACACCACTATATTATGTAATCAGTTTTCCTCCTGTCTGCCCAACTCCTGGCCTGATGAAGACACCATGGAAGCTATGTCTACCCCTACTTACCCGTGAACTTAAGCAAGGGGGAATTCTTTCAGAGGATTTTGAAGGCCATTTCCTTCCTATTTCTCCCAATGCAATCTACCTCAAGAAATTTCACTCATAGCGCATCCCTTGATTTGCTTGTCTTTATTTCTGCCATGATGTTAGGTAGATTGCATCATCTCATCCAGTGTCCTTTTCACCTTTTAGATGGATCCATCATCCACAACATATATCAGTCATGCTCATGGTGCAAGTCACTTTTCCTGGAACCTAGCCTCGGCAGCCTAGGCCATTTTTACCCCCTTGTATACATTAGTCCTTTCAAATAGCATGTGCATTGGATCTGTCACCAATAATTATGCCAAATATGATGCAGTGATAGGTTTGTTGGTTAATTCCCTTGCTCATCGCATCCTTCATATTGATGTTTGTTTACATTCCTTGCTACTTGTCACACAATTGAATGGTGTGTATCATGTGCATAACCAAGTCCACACCACCATAGCAAGCATACTGCATAACCAAAGAAACACACCATGAAATTTTGAATTGATAATACTTAAATAAAACTCCACTTGTTGTACCATAATTATTGAAAATTAATATTATCTGGCTAAGAAAGAGCCTGAAGTCCCTAGCATCAACACCGCGACCACGACCAACAAATAAGAAGGAAGGCATGCCAGAGGTATAAGGGTCTGCAGAGATCAAACAACCCCAGAGATGGCACATGAAGTCATTCTCCCCAACAAACTAATTATCTAGTGGAGCTTCCTCGAACCAGAGATAGAGTTAGACTAAGGATAAATTTCTATCTTCTCCTGAACCACAAATTCCGGTCCTAGAACCAAAATAGTTTCTTATGTTGGAGAGAGAAATCTTCCCCCAGATCCCATGGCCATGCTTGATGCAGGTGTAGGAATTTACAGGGTAAGTTCGTCAGATAGAACACCAAAAGGACACCGCTACAAACAGATCACAAATCAATACACCAATATTTTGATGTGGTTAAAACCCTCAGAGAGGGAAACAATCTACGGCCTACGCCAACGTGGCTACTACAGGCAATTTATTAATAAAATAATCAAAATTTACATAAGCTTCTCTCATGCATGGTGAACCTACAAATGACCCTCCATGCGCTTTAAATAGAATTCATGGACC
>APFE030787437.1:0-22542 GCA_000404065.3 Pinus taeda
TTCTTCTAGAGTTTCGTTTGGTCTGGCTGACATTTGAAAAATTTCATCTTTTAATTCTCTTGACCTACAGTAATCCTTATATTTCTTTAAAAAGGCTTCTTTCATTTGATCCCAATTGTTAATAACCCCACCACCTAAACCCATAAACCATCTCAAGGCGGCCCCTTTTAATGTGGAGGGGAATAATTTTAATTTCTGGGGATCGGTGGTGTAATCGTATCCTCTACATAATACATCAAATTTGAACAAGAATGCATCCGGATCCTCCGACGTAAGGCCATGGAATGTGGGAATATGCTAGAGGGGGATGGCTTTCATGGGTGCATTCGCTGCAGAGTCTACTATAGGATATTGCAATGTGGAGGTCTCGGTATTTGGTTGATTCTGCGCCATGGGATCGAATATATGCCAGTAATCTTCAGGAATTTCTAAGAGAGTTTTCCTCGGTTGAGTGGGGGTAGTCTCAACGGGAATTGTTTTAACAGCACTCCCTTTATCAGGGATAATGATGGTCCCCACTATCTGAGGTGAATGAATTCCTTCAACAAGAATTCTTGCAGCGCTTCCTTGATCCGAGCTACTTAAAGGCTGGTTTGGCTCAATTAGAGATCTAGGTTCCCCGATTTCCCCTGTCTCTCCTTCTCCTTCGCAAAGGTTACTAAGGTTCCCTTCATGCAGCAGTCCAGGAGTCAGATTTTCGATTTCTTGAAGGTCCTGTTCCTCTGTTTGACTGTGCACCTCAGCAAAGGCTTCAGATGGTGATTCTGAGGCCTGAAGGGAACTAGTAGGCTGTTTAGAATTGGTTTTCCTATAACCTACTGATGGCTGAGATTTGGCTTTCTTATAGATTTCGTCTATGAAGGTCGTTCGCCCAAGGGTCACCGACCCCTTGGCTTTTTCGGCTTTAGATGGAGGCTTCTGATTTTTCTCAGGCTTTTTCTGCTTAGTCATGCGCTCCAATCAAACTACTAAATCCAATTAATTTCTGCTGGGAAGGTGGACAGTGGAGCAGGGCTTTTACATGCTCCGTACGTAGGTTCTTACCTTTTGTTTTTAAAATCCAATTCCCCCCTAGCAGATTCGCACACTACCCTGTTTTAAAAACAAATGGCTATACCCTCCCCCGGCAACAGCGCCAAAATGTAGAGCTATAACAAGGGCCTTTTTCACCTCTAGTTATCTCACATTACAAGTCAATCCGGGAACGTTTTTGTTATTGCGAAGGGTATCTCAATTTGAGGCGATTTGTCAGAGTAATGCTTCATAGTATAGATCTAAGGAATACAAGAGTAAATCGATGCTAAGCTATGCTAAATTACTTCTGCATAAAGAATTCACACTTGGCAACTTTGTTAGTCAAGGGTATGGAAGCAGTAACCCATCCCTTTACAAACTGATAAAGGAAAAGAAACTAGAGTATGGATCATGGATCTGGGAGCATAATAGCGTCTACTGTGTCTCACGACAGCCTTGATCCTCCTCCCACACAATATCAAGGAATGCAAGTAAAAAGGAACAGCAAGAAAGCAGAATGGAACAGCAATTCAGAAATGGAACGGCAACTCTTAAATGGAACAGCAATAAAAAGGAACAGCAGTAAAGAAACTAGATCTCGCGAGTTCAACACTCTCAATTCTTGGCACCAACTTACATACAAATAAAGGCAATCTTTTGTACAAGTAGATAGTTAACCAAATGGAACAGCAAATCACCATAAACAGGAAACGTCAATCATATATAAACACAATCTGAAACGATTACCAATAGTCCATTACTTCAACCATATGCAGCCGAAACATTCCTCCTATAAAGTCTGTAACGAAAGTGAACAACTTTTTATGTGATCAATTCTGGAAATATGCTGCAAACTCGTTACAAAGATTTACAAAAGGAAAACTACTGATAACCAAGTATGAAACAGTATGTACGTATATCGAATTATAGAGAACAGTAAACAAACCATACAAAGCCAAACTATAATGATATAATCAGCCAGTGTCTGTTGGAGCTGGGCCCTTAGCTCTCAATGGCACCGCCGTAACTTACTTCAGATGCAGGAGGAAATTAACACCGAATGTATTATATTAAAGCATCAACAATAATACAGCAAAACTAAGTCTCAAAGAGACTCGATAGTCTGAGTATGACCAATAGTGCAGTTTATAAAACAGAAAGTAAAAATACACAATATTCCAGACGCCCCCTAAGTCTTTGATGCCGCCCCATCTTATACAAGTAATGGCGGAGTTAACTAAACAACAAAATAATTGAACGTAACGATCCCTCAGGATCAAAGATCCTGACGGATCTGTTAAACAGCTAACTCCTTTCTTTTTTTCTTCCTCGTCTTCCGAACTGACAGTCCTTGATCTCATCCTGGAATGATCTGCCTTAATTCACTCGCCCTGGTCTGGACTTTATTCGGAATTAGGGGGACAACCGTTATCTGCTCATGGGACTCTTGTTTAGCACCGTGCCTTCTTACTTTTGTCCTTACCTGCATGAAAGAAGATACTTTCAGTAATTGGATCATTCATATTAATTCCCATTGCATTCTCCCTATTGTATAATAAAGGAAAGGCTACAACTATTGCTTGAAACACTACTAAGTTATGCGTTAAAACATAGCTTTCCAATGCTCTACAGCACCACTTAGTGAGTGACGCTTGACACCCTTACAATGGTGCAGACAAGCTAAAAGACACGTCACCTCGTAAGGGAAACTGTTATGAAACTAGCTCACAAAAAGATAGAAAAGATAGGTCAATGCCTTAGAAAGAAGCCTCTTCAAGGGGGAAACCTCATTTACATTACACAAATGAACAATTCTTGGATCATACAAATGACAAGACCTCCTTTCTATATATAGGAGTCTAAGGGGTCATAGTATAATCAAAGCCGACATAAAAATAATAATATAAGGGCGCAACAATAACAATAGTGGGCTTCTATGGGGCACAATAATAACAATATGGGGACTACATGGGTAGAACAATATAATAGGGGGATTGCACAAATAACAATAAGGGGTTACACTAGTAGTATAGGGACCTAAAATGCCCCTCTCCTTCAAAAAGTGTTTTCCTCAACACTTGAGTAGTTCTGGATGATTCCGTATAAAATTTTCATCTTCCCATGTGGAATATTCAACGGGTAAGTTCTTCCACTTGGTGAGATACTCTGAAATTGATTGATTTCATAGTTGTTGATTTCTTGTTTGTGTGACTGCTTCAGGTTCCAATATGATTTTTCTTTCCTCGTCAAGTTATGGAAATATTATTTAAACTGGGATCTTCTGCAACTTTTGAATGAGTGGCCACACTTTTTCATCACTCTGCCATTCATCCCTTGCTTCATTTATCCAGACTGGTTGGATAATAGAAATAGCACAAAACAATGCTTCCACATCCCCACCCTTTCTTGAGAGTGCATTTGTAACAATGTTTTGCTTCCCTTTTTTGTAGATGATTTCAAATTCATGACCCAACATATTTGTGACCCATTGTTTTGGTTCTTCTGAAGATAATCTTTGTTCTAAAAATTATTTAAGAGTATCAGGATCTATTTTTACCTCGAAGTGTCTTCCCATTAGGTAAGGTTTCCATTTCTTAAGTGCATGCAGTATTGCCAACATTTCCATCTCATATATAGCTTGATTGGGGGACATTTGTTTGTATGGATGTAGCTATAAAAAAACATAATCACCTACATTAAAATGTATTTTACTATGATGTTGATCTACCTGTTGTTTCACTCGATTTTGCACCAAAGTGGCATTATCCTTTCAAAGTTTGAGAACTTGTTTTTGATGCTCGATGTGCTCTTTCACTGCTTGAACCTTTTTCTTCCTGATATGTCCTTCTATATTTATGGTTTGAGGAGTGGTAATTATGGCCAATGAATTACAAGATATGTTCGAATTCATTTCTTCTTTCTTTGGGGTTGTTTCCTGGTGAGTATCTTTTTCTTTTGACATTTCTTGATCCTTTTCATCCTAATATTTCACTGCTTCAACCTTCTTATTCTTGATATGTCCTTCTATCTTCAGAGTTTGAGGAGTGGTAATTCCTGCCAAGTAGTACAAGATATGGTAGTATTTATTTGTTCTTTTTCTAGGGTTGGTTCCTGGTGTATATCTTCTTATTTTGATGTTTCTTGGTCCTTTTCTTCCTGCTCTTCAAAATCTATGTAAAATAATTTCTTCTCAGCACACTTATGACCTTTAATGTATTTGTTATCGGAATTGTAACAAAGCCCTTTTGCTCTTTTTTCTTCTAACTGTTGTGGTGTCAACCTTGTAGGTTGTGGAAGGCTAGGAGAAACAACACTTCCATATTTATAGTTGTGAAGGGTATACTTCCTTATTGCCATAATTTTGTTTTCCACTTTTCTTGCCAACCTGTATACTTTCTCCAATGAATTAGGTTCCCAAAGACGAATCCCATGTTGAATGTTATCCTTTAAAGTCCCTATGGAGACATCAATCCTCTGCTTCTCTGGAATATCATTTTCCCTTATATTCAATTTTTGAAAGTCCTCAATGTGCTATGTCATTGAACACTTTTGTTTGAGATTTATCAATTGGCTAAAGAAGTTGTTGCTCTTTGTATCCTCATAATGTGCTATCATTTCCTTCGTGAAAATTGACCACGTAACAAGCGGTTTACGAGAACAAAATCCTTTATACCATAAAAATTGATCTGGTTCTAAATATGGAGATTTAATACTTACCTTTTGTAATGGTTGCACCTCATGTAGATCAAAATATTGCTCCATCTGTAGTATCCAATTTACAGGATCCTTGCCATCAAACTTCCTCATATCGCCTTTTCTTGATTTTAGGTGCTTGATCTTCAAATGAATGTAACTCTGTAATTTCATATGTCTAAGTTTTGAAATTCCATCCTACAGTAGCCCTGTGAGTCCTCTTTCTAACCCTCCAAGTCTTATCAATATTGGATTCTCCAAGGAAGAGTTATGCCAAATCTCCCATGTTGACATGATTATAGACTAGTTCAATAGAGAGAACTTGTACGAAGTAGCACGTGTCACTTTTTGGACCTTAGTGCCTAAAACTGATATAAAAAACACTATAGGCCATCCTCTTTCTGAAACTCCTTATGAAATTTAAATTTGATTCTCAGAACAAAAGTTATAACGATTTTCCCCAGGTCACCTGTTTGGAATGTAATTCAGGAGTCTACAAAAACCCTAACATCCTCATATCATATCTCTAAAAAGATAGTGAGACAAGCTCTGAAGTTCAAACCCAAAGTTCAGAATGATTTCGGCTCAAACAGGTTTTTGTTTTAGCATCTAAACCATTGTAGACAAATAGTTATAGCAAGAAGGGCACGATGACCTATTTGGAGCAGTGAAACCCTAAAATCCAAAGCTCTGATACCAAATGTTATCAAACCAGCTCACAAAAAGATAGAAAAGATAGGTCAATGCACTAACACTTGAACTCCTCGACAGGGAAACCTCCTTTATATTACACAAATGAACAATTCTTGGATGATACAAATGACAAGACCTCCTTTCTATATATACGAGTCTAAGGGGTCCTAATATAGTCAGAGCCAACATAACAATAATAATGTAAAGGCATAATAATAACAATAGTGGGCTTCCATGGGGCACAATAATAACAATATGGGGACTACATGGGCACAAAAATATAATATGGGGACTGCATTAATAATAATAGTAAGGGGTTACACTAGTAGTATAGGGACCTAACAAAAACCTTAGAAAATTGGAAGAGTTCAGAGGCTTAAACATCTAGCGAGAATAGTTTCGTGATACGAAGGATTACAAGTGAAAATACAAATCACCCTAGTTGGTTTGTGATTAGTCTAGGTATGTGAGGAGTGGCCCCACTAGGACACATCATCCCATATATTGGCAGGTCAGGGACCCTGGAATATTCTAAGTGAGCTCCATAAGATTTCTCAGGGCTAATGAGGCATCGGGACACACTGGAGGACATGGTTGTGCTAAGGTGGCATACACAACCGAAGCAAAAGAGCAGTATTAAGGAATAAATTAGAAGAGGTGGCAGTCCCACATGACAAGCAATATCGAAGGATTGACCCTAGAAGAATTGAAAGATGCACCATTCATAAAAATCCAAGGGCTAGTGCTTGAGACCAAGACATGGTTATGTGTGGGTGTAAAGCCCAAAGGTGTAGAAGTGTTGTGAATTGTGGTTAAGCCCTAAGGACTATAACACCAAGGGACCCACTGAAGGTAATATGCATGGTTTATATGTAAAGTTCTCGGGGCCAAAACAGTTCTACAGTCTTGATTTAAGTGCTTTGAGATTATATTGAGTAATTTTCACATGAATGGGTTGACATCTATAAATTTCGCATTATGTGCCAAATTTGGTGAATTGCATCAAACCAAAAGACACTTAAACTTGGAGGTAAGGCATGGACAAGTTGGACACAAGATTGGCAACATGGACAAACTTGGGGACATATGTGGTAGTTTGGCTAAATCTTATAGTTCACTAGATTTAGTAACCTATGCTAAACTATGATATTTTTCTAGAATTGAAAAATTGAGCATTTTGACTCAACATTACTCACAGAGACGACTAAGCAAAGATTGAAGAATTATTGTATACATCAATATAACATTCCATAAGTAGAAAAAAAAGAAGTTAATGAGGTCATAATTAAGTGAAATTTAGGTGTAGGTTAACTAAAGTTCAAAAACTAAAAATATCAGTACTAATTCTTTATAAGAAAAATCAAATTTCCAAGGTAATAATTTGAATATTTTTTTCATTGATTGATGTTGCTGATGTTTATTGGTCAATGATGAGAGATTGTTAAACATTATTTAATGGTGTTTGGGGTGAATAATTGAGGTGAGAATTTATTTATTTTAGGAAAGGAAGTGGCCTTCATGATTTGAGTTTGAAAATAGTATGAAAGACAAATCAAGGAGGTCAAGCAAGTGGAAGATTCCAAATCAGAGGTTTTAGCTCTTTCTAGTAGTGGTTGGTAAACTATTAGGGTTGGAGTTCCTTTTAGTAGTAGTTTTAGAATCAAGGGTTGCATCTCCTTTCAGTGATGGTTGATAAACTAGCTTCAGTAGTTGTTTGTTTCAGTAGTAGATGATAAATTAGGGAGTGGTACCATCCTTCTAGTTGTATCCAGAGAAATTTATAAGAACAAGTAGAATCTTTCCATTGTGGAAATAACTGAAGAGGATTTTGAATAATTTATGTGTTCTATTTGTGATTTGAATCATTGATTCTTGTGATGCTGATATGAATTATTGTTGAAGTGTTAATAGGTGTCCAAGTATTCCTTACTAGTGAAAGAAAGTTTTAATATTCTGACAATATTGATTCACCCCCTCTTTGAATATTGTCTTATTTTCTAAACACCCTTATGAGAGAAAACCCAATGGGAAGGTGAGGTTCATTTGATCTCTCCTTCTCTGAATGGAAATGGATGCAAGTACAGAGGAGTGATACCTATGGCCCATGCGTTGCTACAATGCATAATCCCTATGTATTTCCTCTCTCTCTATCCACTCTCAACTACTATATTCATATATAGAAAAAGATGAACTTGAATAGAATAGAACCCCCTTTCCTCCTAGTGGCCTTATTATAACACAACTCAATAAATTACTAGTGATTAAGTTTGACTCCTTAAACTCTTAACTACAGATACAATTTTCACTCTCGTAGAGTATTCTTCATCATTATGACATGGATATCCCATTTTACATTAATAACAAGGGCTAACTGGGCATCCTCTTGACTCATGCTAGTAAAAACAGAAAATTCAACTTCCAAAAGGAATAACTTTTACATACAGACTCTAACTGAGGTGATTCCTACATTATTGGAAAGGTATATGTGTGTAGAATAGAACTAGTGGGTTCAATATTTAAGAGAAAATTATTTACACCCCAAAAAATCCATTTAATGTCTCAAATAATTTCCATAATTTTTCCAACCCCAATTTTACAAACAGAGACCTGTCGGAAAAAATCTTATTGTGAACTTATTACACTAAGTTCTCCACTCATAAATAATCGAGAAGGATGAAAAATAATATAATTATCAAATCAAGATCACATATATTTGGCCTAAAGTATAATTGACCATGTTTGATATTTCTAGGATAACATTATGGGTTATTGATTCAAACTTTAATTCTCCCTCCATTGTGTTATTTGTGATCTAACGAAACTTTGGTTGGGTGCATCATAAATGGATTAGGAACATTGTTATGGTGGTAATAGTATAAGAAATGCTATGGTGGGGTACATTACCTAAAGCTAGTTTGTGAAATTAATTTATTCTTTCTTTGAAACAAACATTCACTTTTGGGAAAATTGATCCAGTTGCACCAAACATGTAAAATCAAAACCTTGTAGTGATGTCTAAATAATAGGCAATACACATAGAGGGCAAGATTTCTTTGCTTCAAAAAATGTTTTATCAATAATCTAAGGGATAAAATTAGAGCACATGTTTTGATGGATCACCTAGCTACTTTATTGGAATCCTGTCCACAAGTGTTTAATGGATAAATCCCCCTTGTATACAAGGGCAATTTTCTTAGATATGGCACCTAGATCTAGAACAAAACCGATAGTGGCAATAAACTTTCCCTACGTTTATCAAACATCAAATCAATAATGAACATAGAAGTAGAATGGTTCCATACCTTTTTCCTGATGTTTGTTCATGTTGGTTTTTGGTAACTCTCGGTCTCGTCCTCTATGCTTAAATGACAAAAGTTGCAAGTGACTAAGGCAAAAGAACCATCAAAGCACCAATTATTCAAACATAACTGATGTAACCTATATAAGTGATTAAGGGAAGAAATAATAAACATTCCTAATTCTTAAACAATTATTTGTGGGAAAGAATAGTGTAACTATATTAATAAAGCAAAAAAAGTTACAACATGGCCTTGATGTTGTGAATCTCTTTTCGATTGTCCTTCATTCCAATGCCTTGCTTTCAAAAGTAGGGTGGTCAAAAGATGGGAATTTGATCAAAGTTTCACTAAGCTTCTTGAAATTTTTGCCTAACCATCTGAATGGGATATGGTTCTATTTGTAGGCTTGGGAGGATATAGGAGGAGATAAGGATTGTGTTGGCATTATGGTGTGCATGGTTCCATCTAGATGATGTTGGCATAGTATCATGATTTCAGCTAGCTCATGTTCGAATTGATGTCAACCCTATGTAGCCTAGCTGATGTGTTGATGCCATTCTCGTAGCATGGTTGCAATTGGTTATGTTGACGTTGATATGGTTATGTTGGCATTGATGTTATCATTTGATGTCATTCTTGATGATGTAGCTTGTTGATAACATGGCATGGAGGTTTTTCTTATGATGGCGTGTGTTTGCATGTGCATTGATTGGAGGAATTAGAGTTAGTGATACATGTATTGGAGATGGTTTCTCAGGTGACCTATGTTGTTGAGTTACCACACTTGATCAGTTGGCATACTTGATGAGCTACCACACTTGACGAGATGACTTGTTGCAATGTCATATTGGATATGATGATGTTGTAGAGGTACTATAGTGGTGTACACATTTGTTACAACTTGTGCATATATTTGTTGGACAATAGAGGAGTTGTTGAAAGTTTTGTCAACCCCTGTTTGTTAGGTTATAGGTCAACTTGGCGATGCCACATGTTCATGAGTTTTCCATCCTTCTAGAGGTGTCAAAAAGCTTGGAAGAGGTTTTGAGGCTTGTACAAATGAGTAGAGAAGAAGATGACCACTTTCAATAATTTTGGAGCCAAGTAGAGTTGAAAGCTTGAAGTTATAAGGGCATACGCTGGTCTTGTGAAGGAAACATGTTTGTACATAGGTTTTGTTAGCTTCACTGGAAAAAGGCCGAAAAATGGATCCATGTATGCTCTTAAAGTCTCCAAATTTGCTTAAAATCATGCCAATGGATCCAAAAATGCTCTTGAAATCTTCAAGACTTGCTCAAGATCATCCAAAGGTCAAAATAAGAGCAAGAGTAGAGACCTTGGAAGGGAAAAAATACACTATCGGGAGGCAAAAACACTCCAAAAGCATGAAAAAACCATGAAAAACAGTGAAAGCACAGTAGTTGTTAGATTTGGCTGATCAACAGCTCGGATCTAAGTGGAAAATCACAATCGACGCTGCAGAGAGGATGACTTAAATAAGGGGCACAAGGCACTGCCGATCAGTGATCTTCGATGATCGGATCAATGGGTCGCATTGGTAGAGGTATCGGTGATTACAATAAGGGCCCTGGGCATGAGCGATAAGTGATTGCGATTAGATCACATCACTATATTATAGCGGACCAACGCCAAGGGGCGGGGCCTATGCATAGGTATATGTGCGATGCGATAACCGAACCCGACGGTTATATACAAGATATTTGATAAAATTTTAGGTCCATAGGTAGGCCGGCTTTAATGTATTTTTATGTATTTCCATTACATAAAGGGTTCGGACCTGAAAGGGTTTGGGAACGAAATCTATAATATTTCAAGTCTGCCAAAGGCCAATTTTCATGTATTTCCCGTGTTTTTCAAGGATTTCAAAATATAGAGGAATACCAAAGGACCCGACTGTTTACGATATGCGATAGCGACACAAAGGGTGGACCCGATAAATATATATGCCATGTTTAAGGACTTTTGAAGCCTGAAAGGAACATGTATTAGCAATATTTTACAATATTGTAGTGTTTTCTATGTTTACATAGAAAACACTCATTATCAAGCATTTTAAAAGGAAAACAGAGGCTGGGAATAACTGTCGAGGAACAGAGGCTGAGAAGTAGCACAACAAAACACGGCACATAGAACAAAACCAGAACAACAGAGATCATGGAGCAGATAATGTAGTTGGCCGAAAATAAACAGAAACATCATGGGGCATCAACAATGCTCAACCTAAAAGTGACAAAATCAATTAAGGGGCATCTCTAGCATGAGAGAGCTCCCTTCCAGCACAACAAACCACCTTAATGCGGTTACTCTTCTGTTAGAAGAAGGAACCTTCGAAGCCCATGCTTGCATAGTCAAGGCATCAGTCAGTTAACAATATAGATAAGACAGATTAAGACTCTGAGCCTTAGACAGCATAGGAGCATTGTAAAATTCCTATAGAAGGATGGAAACTAAATGTAATAGAGGTTCAACTTCTAGAGATTGTTGCTACTCTGTTCCTTCAAGTTTCTCATCTTCACTCTAGCAATATAACCTTCTTTTGTTGTTACATGTTCAATTCCAATTTTTCTGTTGTTCTATGCTTGCACTTGAATAGGTTATTCTTGTTTCTATTGTGTCTAATGCCAGATAACTGTCATCTTATCTATGCATTGATAAATTAGATTTGCAAGTTCCACTTACTTCCTGTAGCTAGCCATTCATATATGTTTATGTATGCATCTACTGGTACAGTCAATATTCTCCATATATCCATTGAATCTCTAAACTATTGAGCATTAGTGGTCTAAAGCCTTGTATTGTTGAGGGTGTTCATGCATGTCTTGAGTAAAAACATAGTTGAAATGGTTATCTGGCTTGATCCAAACCATCATTTATTCCAATAGTTCAAAGAACAATATTGAAGATTATATGTTACCAGGGATCTCTCAGATGCAACCTAGGAGAGCTTCCTAGAGTGTTAACATAATTGGTGCCATTGCTGGGGAGAGGAAACTAAAGCTTGGCTTCCTTGGGAAACAACACAAATCCAGCTTTGATGATAGACAAAGTCTAGGCACTTTTTTGGTTGTAATCATCTATATGGCGACTCTAGTGGAGACCGAACCTCTTGGTGACTCCACTTCATAGTTCTGGCTTAGTTTGTGAGGCATACTCGGAGAAATCCTAAGGAATCACAAGTTGATCCAGTTTCTGACCTTGAGAAAACCATCAAAGAGAGAAAGGCATTGTAGAAAGGAGCATCAGGTTCGGATAAACCTACACAATATTCTATATCTCCTCAAGAAAATCCTCCAATAGAACAAATACATGTTGAGAGTATAGCTTCTAATACTAGTAGTGAAGAAAAACTCTCAGAGATTCATAAAGCTCTTTATTCTGTAGGTTCTCCTTTTGTTGTAAGCCTAAAGGAAACCTCACCTCCTCTCCATCATACTCCTTTAGTCTTGCCAGTCACTCCTCAGTCCTCTATCATTCAGAGTGCTAGTACTCTTATAGCCACCATAACTATGGCAGGTCCACAAGCACCTATCAAAATGGAATGAATCATAGGTGCTAGGTATGGACCTCTAATACTGCCCACTCCTTTGAATGCCATGCCTACTAGAGAATATCATAAATATAGGCCTAGGTTCATTGGGACTGAAGGTGTTACAGCTGAAGAACATCTTGAGTCATTCTATAGCTATGTTGATAACCTGGACATTAGTGAATATGATGTGTGAATGAGTTTCTTTGTCCAAAGCCTAGATGGAGAGGCTAGAAAATGGTTCAGAGACCTAACCCCAAGATCTATAGCAGATATTGAGGCTTTAGATGATGCATTCCTAAAGAATTGTGGTGACAAGAAAGATCTCCTCTACTACCACACTGAGTTTGGGAACTTAAAGAGGGAAAATGGTGAGTTGTTGTCTGATTTTAATAAGAGGTTTAACCATATGTACAACAAGATTCTAGCTGAAGAAAAACCCACTACTACCTCTGCTAAACTCACATATGCTAGTAATTTTGATTCTGACTTCTGCCTATTGTTGAGGGAGAGGTGATGTGCTACTTCGGCTGATATACAAGATGCAACCTTGGAAGTAAAATCAAACATCATGGCTATAGAGAAGCTCAAGGGAAATGTTGATAGGAGAAGACAGAGGGGCAAGTCTTCATCATGTTCAAATCCCAAGATATATAAAGTGACTAAAATGATAGAGTCATTAGCCTCTGAAATCTCCAAATTAAAGGTTGAGCAGCACCTTGGGAAAGGAAGGGTTCCTAATACCTTTGCTCCTAGAAACCCAAATCCAAATCCATATAGAAGAACTAATGAGCAGTTGCAGATTTTGCAAAGAAGCAAAGATGTCAATGAAGAACAAAGGGTTAAGACCCCTTTCCAAAATGTTGTCATGGAAGAAGAGCAGTTTGAAGAAGATGATGAGATCCATTGTCTGGAAGACAAAGGCAATGCCTCCTTTTCTACCTCAGCTGCCCATGTAAAGTCATTATTTAATGACGAGATTAACCAAGATTGGGATGGTGAAGCTATTATACAAACTGAAGATCAGCAAAGATATATTTTGATGTCAAAGATGAATAATGCCAAGGAAATCCCTGTTCAAAGAGCTATTGTCTCCACAATACAACAAGCTAATAAGCAGAAGTGATCAATAGTTGATCCTATCATCCTCAAAGCTCCAGCTTAGGAGGTAAGAGGTCCTGAAAAGCCTCCTTCTCCTTTTAATTTTCAATCAGAAATTTAGAAGCTAAGAATATGTATGCCTCTGATTGAACTAGTGAAGAATGAGTCCTTCAAAAGATCGATCCTTGAGGCCCTTGAGCCTAAAACCATCCAAGCCTCCACTGACTATGCAAATCTACAAGATGACAAGCCAACTGTTATTCTCAGCCTAATGATTGAAAATTGTGAAGACAACTCCCCATCTTTTTATGTCTCTTTGACTATTCATGATAAAATAAAATCCTTCACAACTGCCTTTTGGACACTATATCTAGCCATAATCTAATGCCCAAGGCTATCATGGATGAGTTGGGTCTTGAAATTACCAAGCCTTATCATGACTTGTCTTCTTTTGACTCTAGAAAAGTGAAATGTCTGGGATTAATCAAGGACCTAGCCATCACTTTATCTCAGCTGCCCATGAAAAGCATGATGATGGATATTGTGATAGTAGATCTACGCCCCAAGTTTTGCATGTTACTTTCCAGAGGTTGGATCAAGAGATTAGGTGGATCATTACAAAATGATATGTCCTATGCTACTGCCCCAGTTTTCGGAGGTGAGAGAAAGAGATTATACAAAGAAGCTCAGTTGGCTTATATCACTAGTGATGAAAGGAAACCCACTAATCATCCCATCTATGCTGTTGACACTAATCTTGGAGCATGTATTCTTTATATTGAAGAATCCCAGTTGGCCTCCACACAGTGTAAAAAGCCAATTTTCCAGATCATTGAGGAAGAAGACCAATAGATTTGGGACATTTTCTTTGATGGGGCTTGCTATGAAGAAGATGCAAGGGCAGGTGTAGTCCTTATTTCCCCAACATGAGAATACATTCATTTATCTTTTAAATTAACCTTTCAGGTCACAAACAACATAGCAGAGTACAAAGCTTTGATTTTGGGCTTAAGCGCTGCTAAATATATGGGCATCAAAGGCCTGAAAGTGTTTGGCGATGCAGACCTCATCATTCAGCAGGTAAATAAAAGTTTCCAAGCAAAGCAGCCAAGGATGAAAGCATACAGAGATGAGGCATGGAGGCTCAAGGATTCTTTTAATAATTTCAGCATTTCATACATTCCGAGAATGAAGAATCAACTTGCCGACTCCCTTGTTGTGTCTGCTAGCATGTTTATTCCTCCTTTTCCTGCTAAATTGACATATGAAGTTCAGGTTAAATATAGACCATCTCTGCCTGACAATGTAAAATACTGGAAAGCTTTTGAATATGATAATGAAATTAATAGGTTTTTATAAGTCGTTGAGGAATTTTTTTAAATGCACATCGACCAAGAAAATGAAACCATGGAAAAATGTAGCCAGTCCAAGCTAAAGAATGAGATCGGCAGAGGAAGCATTGTCCAGTTGCCTAGTAACCATATACCCAAGGGATTGGCACCTCTAGAGAAGCTGTTTGATCATAATGATGTGCCTTATAAGCCTGCCAAAACAGAAAATGAGTCTGTTGTTCATAAACACAATATAAGGAGCCCAACCCATCCGAAATACATAAATATATCCACTCATTTGTCCTTTGCCCAAAATTCCGAGTTTTGTACCATCATGAAGTAGTTCGCTGATATTTTTTCCTGGGATTACAACGATCTTAAAACCTATGACACAGACATCATTCAACATAAGATTCCACTAGAAAAGAACACTATCCCTTTTAAGTAGAAATTAACTACTATCAACCCTCTCTTATTGCCTTTGATTGAGAAAGAAATCAAGAAGTTGTTAGATGCCAAAATCATAGTTCCCCTAAGGTATTCAAAGTGGATAGCGAACCTTGTTGTATTAAGAAAGAAAAATGGAGAAATTAGGCTTTGTGTAGACTTCAGAAATCTGAACAAGTGCTCTAAAAAAGATAACTATCCCTTGTCTAAGATGGAACACTTGCTGCAAAGAGTTTCAGGGCTAGACTCATGTCTTTCTTAGATGGATTTTCAAGTAACAATCAGATTGCAATACATCTAGAAGATCGAGAAAAGACCACATTCACTACTCCTTGGGCCACTTTCATGTACTCCAAGATGCCTTTTGGACTGATGAATGCTGGGGCTACTTTTCGGAGGGCCATGGACATAGCTTTCATGGGAGAGAAGGACAAGTTTGTCCTTATTTATCTTGATGACATAATAGTCTTCTCTAGTAGTCACAAAGACCTTTTGCAGCATTTGAAGAAGGTCTTCCTAAAGTGTAGAGAGTTTGGAATTTCGATGAACCCAAAGAAGTCATAGTTTGCTCTAGAAGAAGGAGAAATTCTAGGACATATTGTTTCTGCTGAAGGTGTGAAGATTGATCCAGCACGGGTTCAAGCCATTCAGACATTGTCCATCCCAAGGTCAAAAGGAGACATTCAATCCTTCTTGGGTAAGATTAACTTTGTAAGGAGGTTCATTCCAAACTTTGCAGAGTTAGTAAAGCACATCACTTCCACGCTGAAGAAAGGATCAGAAATAAAATGGAAAGATGCTTCAAGAAGCTCTTTTGAAGCCATCAAGCAAGCTATCATGGAAGCTCCCACTCTAATCAGTTTAGATTACACTAAGGAGTTTTGTATCTTCTCATTTGCCTCTTATGATACACTTGCAGTAGTTCTATTGAAGAAAAATGAAGAAGGCATACAACACCCCGTGGCCTTTTTCAACAAAACTCTAAGGGATGCTGAACTGAGGTATGACCTTATTGATAAACAAGCTGATGCTCTCATAAAATCTTTAAAGGCATTCAAAATTTTTATTCTACATTCCAAAGTGGTTGCATATGTACCTTCAGCCTCAGTAAAAGATGTCTTAACTCAGCCAGATATTGATGGAAAGAGAGCTAAATGGATTGCCAAATTCCTAGAGTTTAACATAGAGGTGAAGCCCACTAAGATTTTCAAGGGCCAGGGCTTGGCTAAACTTATGGCTAAAGAAAATTGCAGCTTGTTAGACATAAATTGCATGGATCTAAATTCAGATGATGAGCAGACAGAGGGAGCAGTAGAAGAGCAAAAGTAGAATTAGTCTTTGGCCGAAAATCTAGCCACTTGTGAATGGTATTCCATCATAGTTCATTTTTTGTAAAATTTAGAAGTCCCTCGAGGGCTTAGCACAAGTCAAGCCTGAGCTATTAAAATTAGACTGGCCAAATTCTGCATTAATAAATATCTGCTTTATTGGAAAGACCCATCAGGTATCCTCTTGAGATCTCTAGATAAAGAACAATCTGTGGAAATCATACACTAGTTTCATTCTAGCATCTGTGGAGGGCATCATTATTGGAAAATCACACCTCATAAAATCCTGAGGGCTGGGTATTTTTGGCCTACTTTGTTCTCTGATGTGTTTTCTTTTGTGAAATCTTATGACAAGTGTCTTAGGTTTGCAGGAAGACAACAACTAAAATCTCTTCCCCTGAAGCCAGTACATGTCAATGGTCCCTTCCAGTAGTGGGGCTTGGACTTTATAGGTGAGATCAACCCACATTCCAATGACCAAAACAAATGGATCTTCGTAGCGACTGATTATTTAACCAAGTGGATTGAGGCTATACCCACTAAGAATGCCAATCATCAAGTTGTCATAAAGCTCCTGAATGAGAATATTTTCACTAGATTTGGTTGCCTGACCAAACTAGCCACTGATAATGTAGTAGCTTTCAAGGAAAAATAATTGGTGGACATGACTGAATCCATGGGCATTCAAGTGGTGCATTCTACCTCATATTATCCTTAAGGAAACAGCTTGGGAGAATAATCTAACAAGAGCCTGGTAAGGGTAATCAAAAAACTATTAGAGGACAACAAAAAGGGTTGGGATTCCAAGTTGAAGTTTGTGCTCTAGGCTGACAGAGTTACCATCAAAATGTCCATAAGGAATTCTCCATTTAAACTGGTTTATGGCGCTGATGCTATTTTCCCTATCCAACCAATTCTCCCTGTGGCTAAATTCTTGCAAGAAGAACAAGATGAAGAGAATGACACGGTAAGAAGAATGAATAACCTAGTTGAACTACAGCAAATCAGAGAGTAGTTGGTTGAGAAGTCAAAACCTCATCAGAAGAAAATCAAAGAAACCTTTGACAGGAAGGCAAAAGTGGACAATTTCCAAATTGGTGACTGGGTCTGGGTGCTTAAATCAGATGCATTTAAGGAAAAGAAAGGTAATCATGGCAAGTTTGACTCTTTATGGACAGGTCCGTTTGTCATCACTCAAATTCAGCAAAACAATACATTCTTTCTACACGGTCTGGAAGGAGGAGATACTTTTGGTAGCCCAGTAAATGGGCGGGTCTTGAAACTTTATTTCATTTAAGGATTTAAAGCCTTGTTATTGTAAATATGTTTTTTCGAGTTTTTATTTTTATTACAAAATAGACTTCATGCCCAATGGAGCACCAGGAGGAAGAATTGATTTTGTTTTTATAGGAAAGGTATTGATCTGTGAGCCTTGAAACCTCACAGGGAGGATTTCATCCCCAGAAGGAGCCAGTGTTAGCCTCGCTGGAAAAAGGCCAAAAAATGGATCCATATATTCTATTAAAGTCTCCAAATTTGCTTAAAATCATGCCAATGGATCCAAAAATGCTCTTGAAATATTCAAGATTTGCTCAAGATCATCCAAAGGTCAAAATAAGCATAAGAGGAGAGCCCTTGGAAGGGCGGAAATACACTATCGGGAGGCAAAAACACTCAAAAACCATGAGAAATAGTCAAAGCATAACAACCATTAGATCTGGCCGATCAATGGCCCATATCTAAGCAGCAAATCGCAATCAGCATTGCAGAGAGGACGACTTAAAGAAGGGGCACAAGACACCACCAATCACTGGGTCGCATCGGTGGAGGTATTGACGATTACAGTAAGGGCCCTGGGCATGAACGATAAGTGATTATGATTAGATCACATTTCTATATCGCAACAGGGTAGCACCAAGGGGTGCGGCCTATGCACATGTATATGTGCGATGCGATAACCATATTAGACAAATATATATATGATATTTGATAAAATTTCAAGTCCGTGGGTAGGCTAGTTTTAATGCATTTTTATGTATTTTTGTTATATAACGAAATACAAGGGTGAGCTTGGCAGCTCCAATAGCGATGAATCTTGGACCTGAAAGAGTTCAGGAACGAAATCTATAATATTTCAAGTCTGCCAAAGGCCAATTTTCATGTGTTTCCTATGTTTTTCAAGGATTTCAAAATACAAAGGAATACAAAAGGACCCGGTCATCTGCGATATGCAATAGCAACCCAAAGGGTGGACTCGATAGATATATAGGCCATGCTTAAGGACTTTTGAAGTCTGAAGGGAATAGGTATTGGTGGGATTTTACGATACTACAATGTTTTCTGTGTAAAATAGAAAACACTCATTACCAAGCATTTTAAAAGGAAAACAGACGCCGAGAATAACTGCCGGGGAATAGAGGCCAAGAAGCAGCACAACACAACACAACATGCACAGCACAACCACAACAACAGAGATCATGGAGCAGATAGTGCAGTTGGCCCAAAATAAATAGAAACATCATGGGGCATCGACAACGCTCAGCCCAAAAACAACAGAATCAATTAAGGCGCATCTCTGGCATGAGAGAGCTCCCTTCCAGCATGGCAAACCACCTGAATGAAGTTACTCCTCTATCAAAAGAAGGAACCTTCAAAGCCCATGCTTGCCTAGTCAGGGCATCAGTTAGTTAACAAGACAGAGAAGACAGATTAAGACTTTAAGCCTTAGAGAGCTTAGGAGCATTGTAAAAGTCCTATAAAAGGTTGGAAACTAAATGTAACAGGGGTTCAACTTCTGGATATTGTTGCTACTCTGTTCCTTCAAGCTTCTCATCTTCACTCCATCAATATAAGCTTCTTTTGTTGTTACATGTTCAATTCCCATTTTTCTACTGTTCTATGCTTGCACTTGAATAGGTTATTCATGTTTTTGTTGTGTCTAATGCCAGATAAGTGCCATCTTATCTCTCCATTGATAAATTAGATTTGCAAGTTCCACTTACTTCCTGTAGATAGCCATTCATATATGTTTATGTATGCATCTGCTAGTACAATCAGCATTCTCCATATATCCATTGAATCTATAAACTATTGACCATTAGTGGTCTAAAGCCTTGTATTGTTGAGGGTGTTCATGCATGTCTTGAGTAAAAACATAGTTGAAATGGTTATCTGGCTTGATCCAAACCATCATTTATTCCAATAGTTCAAAGAACAATATTGAAGATTATATGTTACCAAGCATCTCTAAGCTGCAACCTAGGAGAGTTTCCTGGAGTGTTAATAGGTTTTATGAAGGAAAGTCACATATATATCCTGGAAGTGAATTAGTTTTCATTCCTCGCATACATTTGTAATATTTTGACTTGTATGTTTGAGGAAGCTTCTAATTAATTGGTAAAGGTCAAAATGGGTTAAAAGAGTCTTCCAGTGAGTGTGAAAACCTTAAGTGCATAAGTAGTGATGATCATGACTTGATTTTGTCAACTTTGTACACTCTTGATCGCAACTCTAAGGTCAATTTTTCACGTCATGTTTTATGCATCATTTTAGAGCTGGGTATTGGTTGGTTGTGTGTGATAGTGAATTAGTGAAGGTTCAATTATGTGAATATGCTTCAAATCCATTATTGATCTTGATTTCTTTAGTGTATGAGCTCCGCTAGTAGAAAAATGAGCAGATATATTTTCTTAAGCATAGTATAGATTCAAATATTCATATTTTAGACTAGAGATGGAGAGAGTTGTATAACATTTTTTGATAATTATTGATCCATATTTGAGATTCTCACATTTTTTTTTACATGAGCTGCTGATGCATTTGGTACATAGCCATTGTGTTGTATGTTGTTGATTCTAGTATGCACCAAATATCTTTTGCATTGACGATTTGATATTATGGTTGAGTATGAGTTTTTTTTAGCTACTAGTGATAATATTATTCAGTTTTTGTTGGATAGACTTTTCTAGAGTGGATAGCACATGATTGTGGTGCTTTTGATTTATTTGATGATGATTTCTTACTTCTAGATTTCATATTGCAGAGCTAAATCGAGTTGAGCAGAAAGTCTTGGGATCCAGTATGAAAATAAATGAAACAAGGTCCGCATAGAGTAGAGGAGCAATGACTTCATGGGTGTGGATTAGTGATTGTGAAGTTTCAATGAAAGGAAGAAATTCTCAATCCAATGGTTGTTGGATGGTCCAATCGGAGTTGGGCGAGGATCTTTGATCGTGGTGGCTTTCAGCATATGGTAATTCGTAGATCTGCATGATAACATAGTCTTCTGAGATGATCAGTAGAAACAAGTCTCATGGATGATAAGAGTCAGCTGATCATATATTAGGTTGAGTCTCCTAGCTGATTGGAGTCAAAAATCTATTTAAAAGACAATTTTTTCTTAATAGAAGATTCAGATCAATGCAACAACAGTAATGGTAGTTTTTTCCCAGAGAAGGGCTTTCCACCAGATATCTTGTGTCTCATGTGTGATGATTATTTTTGTGGTTTTATTCTAATGATTTTCTTTTAGTATATGTTGCATACGTGTTTACATGTTTATAATTTACATGCACATGGTATATGTTAAGCTAATAACAAGTGTGTGATTCAATAAAAGTAAATTAAGGTGGAAAAAATTGTTTATAAGTCACACTATTGATTCAAACCCTCCCCCAACCCCTCAGTACTGCTCAAAGTTTTCCAACAAGATGGAGGTTGAGATCCAACAAGGTAGGGAGGTTAAGACAGATCCACACCTATTAGAGAATATGTCATCCACAAGGCTTCTAGAATAGAATCTTCTCATATAGTTTTTTTAACCTTTGTTAAAATTATGTGACACCAGGGAAAATTTTAAGAACCACCCTAAATTCATATGTATAATAAATGGGCTAATCCCCATGATACGAAAAATGGAAGGTGATTTTATCAATAATATAATATGCATATATAATTTTTTTGGCGAATCTCTCACAAGATTATATTATCTTGTACAGTGATGGACAATCTTTCACTGAATTATAAAATCTTGTAAGATCTTGGCAAATATTTTACTAGATAATTAAACATTTTGAAGTCTTTGCGAATGTTTTGTTAAAGTATGAAACCATACATGAAAATAAGAAAACATATTCGTTAAACTGTAATATACTAACATACATGTTTGGAAAAAAGAAACATAATTTTATCTTCCTACAAACAATGTTCCAAGTTTCAGTGGTCATGTTTGTCAAGGTGTTTATAATACACTCTTTCATATCCTTCTATTAGTTTTGATAATATTCTACAACAAAGTTATTGTAGGTGTTGATATTGACCACGAGTTCTGTCAAGGTAGGAGAGATCAATATTTTCTCTACAACTTTTGTCAAGCTACCACTTTTTTGAAGTCATCAAATTTCTTTCTTATTACATAGACTAATACTGCGAGATAAAAAAAAACACATCAAGTTTGTTTTCCCCAACACGCCAACAAGTAGCAAGCCACAACTATATTATATAAGAAAGTATTAGGTATCCCAAAGGCTTGAAGGGGATCTAATTGAAAGAAGTTACCATTATGAGAATCCTTCCAATCAATATATGAATATATAAATGTAGATTTACTATTATTTTAATTGGAAATATTCAATTAAATAATAAAATTTAATTACGTCTCTCCCAATCTAAATTGCTTATTATCATAATTCACTACCCTCATATGTATCTTATTTTTTAATAGCTTTGTAACATGTAGATTAATTTCCCTTTTGGTGAACAATCTCCATCTTTTAGGAAAATACGCTGTATTGGCTCCAACCCCTCCAGATCATTAGGACAAACTAAGAATAGCATAGAAGATGAAAGGTTGTACAAACCAACTTATTTTTCAAACAACTATACCTAAACTTTTTCATGAAGATATCATATTGAGAATGTTTGAAAAATGGTGGGAAATCTTCTGCAAGGGTGATGCGGAAAGAGTGATAAGGTCTCACTGTTTTGAATTTTTTTTGTTAAATCAGAAAAAGCAATATTAATGGAGATATTGGTATTTTTTACTAAATTTTGTGAAGTGACTAAATGTAGTTTTAACCATTCACCTTAAG